>JAAGKR010006516.1:0-42455 GCA_011419295.1 Clarias macrocephalus
TGATGGAATACCTGTGTAAAAGCTCGACAGCCTTAGAGACAGAAATGTCACAGAAAAGTTGAACCAACAGTGCCGGTGTTAATTCTGTTACTGCTGGAAATTCCTTCTTATAAACTAAATACGGTCCTGAATCTACACCTCAATTATCACTGAGGTGATGCGCCCTGGAGCAGACGCGGGGCCAAGGGTAGCGTTAACAAGACTGTTTAATTTATAATTTCTAGTTTTTAAAAACCTTATTCTGCAGCAGATACTCTGTCTAATCCAGCCAGATAACCCTTACGTCCGTGCGATTCGCCCATCGTCCATCCATCCATCCATCAATCCGTCCATCAATCCATCCATCAATCTGTCCACCCATCCGTCCATCCGTCCATCCATCCATCCATCCATCCAATTAAATATTAACATTTGGGTTGAAATACTGTACTAAATTTAAATTAAACATTTAATATTACATTTTAAATAAATACATCTATCTATTTATCCACCTGTCCAACCATCCATCCATCAACTCTTGTCTTACACCGCTGTAATTTGCAAAATATGTTAAAATCACACTCCGATGTCTTTGTATCTGGTCATCTTCTACACATCCATCCATTATTATTTTCTTAACGTTTGTTTCACAGTACTAAAATTTAAATAAATATTTAATGTGGCATTCAAAATAAATACATTTATCCATTTATCCATTTGTCCACCCGTCCAACCATTTGCCCAACTGTCTCCCAAATTAACTCCTGGTTTACACTCCTGTAAAGCCACATCACACTTATGTACCCAACCTGACCATCCATCCATCCATCCATCCAATCATCCATGTCAGTGATGGGCAGGTATACCCTGAGTGCTGCTTTTCATCATTCCTGTTTCTCCATGTGCTTTTGTTAATGCTTCCGCATTGTTTTAGTTCTTGTCCTGTCTCAGTTCCCTGTTGTGTCCTCGCTTTATTACCTTACCGTGTTCACTTGTTCTGTGTTCAGCCTTTAATTTATTTATTAGATAGATAGATAGATAGATAGAGTTCTCTATTAATCCCAGTGGTAAACTGTAACGCTTCAGCAGCCAGTGCATGAATTATACAAACAAGATACAAAAAGACGTGGATACAAAAGGATGTGGATATCACAGGGTTAGGGTATGAATTTTAATCACGACAAATAAGAAGGTAGAAGGATGCATTACAAACGGGAATACATAAAGACCTGTAACCTCGAGTGTAGTCTGGTGGATAATGTACAGTAGGAACGTACATTAAGTTGCTGTAATGAGGTCATATGCTGCATATTAAAAAGAGAAACCCAGACCCAATGTACATTATGATCGTATGTACAAGCGGATAATTAAATAACTGTATGCTAACAGTATACAGATACATGTACATGACCATGTGAGTGCAGGGGATGAACCACGGAGCTGCGTAATAAGGCTCTGTCATGGGGTCTTAACAAGCTCAACCTGTCGGCTGTGAACCACAGAACAGACTATACAGGACCAAATGTGTGGTGATGATGTCAGAGAAGGACATCTTTCTCCTGACATGGAGCAGAGTTAGTGTAAAGTCTAATTGCAGACTTCCTGTAGCGTTGTTTGTCACAGCGGAGCTGAAGTACTCTTCTTCCTGAAAGTGCTCCGCTGTTTGACAAAGAGGTTGTGGAGGGGATGTGAGGTGTTCTTCATGATGTTCATTAGTCTGTACAACATCGTCTTCTCCACAACCAACTCCAAACACTCGAGAGGAGTCCCCAGCCTTCCTGATTAACTTGTTCAGTTTCCCGGTGTCACTGGCACTAATGCTGCCTCCCCAGTAGATATCACAGGCAAATAATATCGCACTCGCAACAACAGACTGGTAAAGAGTTTCCTCTCGAGGTAGAGTCCACGCTCTCCTTTCCTGCAGGCAGCATCCGTGTTACGTTTCCAGTCCAGTCTTTTTTTTTTCGAGGTATCTGTAACTCTCCACCACCTCCACATCCTCACCCAGAATGGAAAACTGTTTGGGCTAGTCATGGTCCATATCCATCTCCTTTGTCTTGGCCACCAGATGGTTGCTCCCACAGCACTCTACAAAGCTGTCCAGCAGGCCTCAGTACTCTGTCTCACGTCCACCGCTGACACAACTGCAGAGTCCTCTGAGAACTTATTTTCTCAACTCCGAGTTGAAAAAGGAAAGGTGAGAGGACTGTCCCCTGAGTAACTCCTACACTGCTGATCACTCGTTCAGACACACATTCACACAGATCCTTACAATTACACACTGTCCTGTCAAGCCATATCTTGTGTTTCTCTTCTTTTTTCGTTCTCTACCCCCTCAGTCTTACTGTTTTACTGATTATAGACCCTCATTCTTTATGTTTCCTTCTTGTTCATTGACCTACACTATGAGCTTTGATTATGATTTATGTGTTACTGTTAATAAACACACACTTGTCTCTAACTACACCACAAATCATCAGCAAGGGAATATTGTCATAGACCTTTTTTCAAAAGTTTCAGAACTTGAATCTCATCTCTTCAGAGCTTGTGGCGCTAGTCAAAAACGGAACAGCTCTATGAAATAAAACATAACCGCCAACATGTATATGACTTTTTATTTTATTATGATTGAATCTCTAATGGCTATGCATTAAATCACACTGATGCTATTTGCTTAAGCAAGGGATTTGATGTAGCCCTATCTTCATAAAGGTTAGCTGAATGCCCCTGCGCTATAGCCTTCATTTGCTTTTCATGTTCTCGCGCTAATATGACATAGAGCCACCATAAGTACATCAGCATCTTGCCAGCTGCCATGGCGCTGAGTTTCATCAGCAGCTTAATATGAACTGACTTCAAACGAACGCTAATGCGTCCATTTTACCCGGTTCGCTTCTCTTAAACGCTGATGAAATAGCCCGAGTGTGATCCGAACTCATAACGACTTTGTAGTCTGCTTTTTTAATGGCGCGATGCCTGCGTTGCCATTTCCATTTTACGCCGCTGAGTGCGTTAGCTGTAAATTCATTTCCGTGCAACATGTGCGACGATGAACCGATCCCCTATGCCTCGTAGGGGGTTTTGCTTTTTTTGTTTTTTTTCTGATTGTAATTTGAGGAAGTAGGTTTCTGTGCTGGATATATAAGCGAAGGCGTTCGTAATTTATCTAGGGCTGATTTATTTATTCCCTCATTTGCCTGAAACGACGTCCTCCATCAGGACTCGGGCGCATTAGGGCTTTGCTTTAGCAGAGCCACGAGAATCATAATCAAACTAAGAGGTGCTCGAAGACATCAGCAACACTCCCCCTGCGACCCAACACTCCCTGCTTTAATTTAGCAGCTGAGCCACCTTTTTTTCCACAAAGCGCGAGTCCACATAATCCTCTGCTACACGAGCTCATCTGAAGTGCTTCTATTGAACGTGCAGATGGTCGATGCTGGAGTTTTACTGGGGTAAATGTCCGTTTCTTTTTGCTTTTGAGAATCTTATCTCGGAGTTACGACTGACGCTGACTCCATTCAGGGGGGAGTCTCTAATGCAGACGATATCATGGGGTGATTTGCATATTCATGGAAAAGACACACATAAAGTCTTTTGCATATCAAAAGGTCTTACATGGTGGAAGGAAGGTTTTCGAAAGATGTCTAAAATAGAGTTTTATCAGAACATACAATGACAAAAATGGTAACTTATTTATTATAGAAAAAAACATCTTTGATCTTTTTTTATGGCTTAAGTTTTCAAAATCAAGAATATACAGAAAATTAAGTAGTTATAGTGAGGAGCTGAGACACGAGACATGAAGGAACTGGTGGTTTTTAATACTGAAAAATGTCACCAAGAAGAGAATTTAAAATGAAGATCAAAAACACTCATGATCAGTGATTGATCTTTCGGATCAGCGGAGATCAGTGGAGATCAATGATTGGTCATTGAGAACAGCGGTGATCAGTGATTGGTCTTTGGGAACAGCGGTGATCAGTGATTGGTCTTTGGGAACAGCGGTGATCAGTGACTGGTCATTGAGAACAGCGTTGATTAGTGATTGGTCATTGAGAACAGCGGTGATCAGTGATTGGTCTTTGGGGACAGCGGTGATCAGTGATTGGTCTTTGAGGACAGCGGTGATCAGTGATTGGTCTTTGAGGACAGCGGTGATCAGTGATTGGTCTTTGTGAACAGCGGTGATCAGTGATTGGTCTTTGGGAACAGCGGTGATCAGTGATTGGTCTTTGGGGACAGCGGTGATCAGTGATTGGTCTTTGGGGACAGCGGTGATCAGTGATTGGTCTTTGGGAACAGCGGTGATCAGTGATTGGTCATTGAGAACTGCGTTGATCAGTGATTGGTCTTTGAGGACAGCGGTGATCAGTGATTGGTCTTTGTGAACAGCGGTGATCAGTGATTGGTCTTTGGGAACAGCGGTGATCAGTGATTGGTCTTTGGGGACAGCGGTGATCAGTGATTGGTCTTTGGGGACAGCGGTGATCAGTGATTGGTCTTTGGGAACAGCGGTGATCAGTGATTGGTCATTGAGAACTGCGTTGATCAGTGATTGGTCTTTGAGGACAGCGGTGATCAGTGATTGGTCTTTGTGAACAGCGGTGATCAGTGATTGGTCTTTGGGAACAGCGGTGATCAGTGATTGGTCTTTGGGGACAGCGGTGATCAGTGATTGGTCTTTGGGGACAGCGGTGATCAGTGATTGGTCTTTGGGAACAGCGGTGATCAGTGATTGGTCATTGAGAACTGCGTTGATCAGTGATTGGTCTTTGAGGACAGCGGTGATCAGTGATTGGTCTTTGTGAACAGCGGTGATCAGTGATTGGTCTTTGGGAACAGCGGTGATCAGTGATTGGTCTTTGGGGACAGCGGTGATCAGTGATTGGTCTTTGGGGACAGCGGTGATCAGTGATTGGTCTTTGGGAACAGCGGTGATCAGTGATTGGTCATTGAGAACTGCGTTGATCAGTGATTGGTCTTTGAGGACAGCGGTGATCAGTGATTGGTCTTTGTGAACAGCGGTGATCAGTGATTGGTCTTTGGGAACAGCGGTGATCAGTGATTGGTCTTTGGGGACAGCGGTGATCAGTGATTGGTCTTTGGGGACAGCGGTGATCAGTGATTGGTCTTTGGGAACAGCGGTGATCAGTGATTGGTCTTTGGGGACAGCGGTGATCAGTGATTGGTCTTTGAGGACAGCATTGATCAGTGATTGGTCTTTGGGGACAGCGGTGATCAGTGATTGGTCTTTGGGGACAGCGGTGATCAGTGATTGGTCTTTGAGGACAGCGGTGATCAGTGATTGGTCTTTGTGGACAGCGGTGATCAGTGATTGGTCTTTGAGGACAGCGGTGATCAGTGATTGGTCTTTGAGGACAGCGGTGATCAGTGATTGGTCTTTGGGGACAGCGGTGATCAGTGATTGGACTTTGAGGACAGCGGTGATCAGTGATTGGTCTTTGAGGACAGCGGTGATCAGTGATTGGTCTTTGGGGACAGCGGTGATCAGTGATTGGTCTTTGAGGACAGCGGTGATCAGTGATTGGACTTTGGGGACAGCGGTGATCAGTGATTGGTCTTTGAGAACATTGGTGATCAGTGATTGGTCTTTGGGAACAGCGGTGATCAGTGATTGGTCTTTGAGAACATTGGTGATCAGTGATTGGTCTTTGGGGACAGCGGTGATCAGTGATTGTTGAGAACAGCGGTGTTTAGTGTTTGGTCCAACAAGTTGCGAACATTAACATTTGCAGTAACTGTCTATTGGACATTTGTCATGTGGTTTCATATATTTTATTTAAGGAACTTATTTTTATATTTCAGGAGTTATGGGCTCACAGAGATATCTATTTTGCAGCTGTTAAATCATAAAATGTTTTGTTTTTTTGCCTTTCTCAGTCCGAAATCCTCAATATCTTATTTGGGGTTTAGTACAGGTGTGATGATGTAAGTGCTGGTCTCCTGTGACAAAGGAGGATGAGCGGTCCTAGTGCCTGCCCCGTGATGACCTGCTGTTGATGAGATCCTCCCTTTAGTTTAAAGAGCAGTTTAAATCCAGCTGGAAGATATCCCCAGTTTGCATTTGTAAATGATTTAGTGTTTCTTGAAGGATTCAGAAAATCTTTCCTCACACACCCGAGTTGGTTTGTTCTCGTACTCGAGGTGTAACGATTTTAACAAATAATATGCAAATTTGATGCAACCTAATTTGCTGATCTGTGTCCAAACATTAAGAATTTTACTCAGAGGTTAGAGCAGGTTTATTAGATAAAGTGGATAATGATCATCCATCAAAGGCTCATTACACTGTTTTTGCTTGGGAAAAAAAAAACCCTCATACACATTAATTTTAAAAAATATATTTCTAACCATATAAAATAAACAACATTATCAGGGTTTCTGTTTTAACACAATAATACGCGGTCGCTCATGAAGTGTACTAACTCAGTGCATTATATAATGATAGCATTAATTGTTTTCACTACTGTATATCTACATTAACCGGTGACAGATAGGCTGTCATGCAAAAGTTTGTGCACCCCTAGTCAAAATGTTCTGTTCCTGTCAGTGGTTCAGTGAGCTGAAGATGAACTGAAAGTCCAAAAGGCATAAAGTCAAAGAGAACATATTTAGTAATATTTGAATCAAGAGAACATTTTTATTTCCATCTGTTACAGTTAGAAAAAAAAGACCAAAAACAAATAACAGAGGAAAAGGCTCTGAAGCAGAAGTATGTGCACCCTGCATGGCCAGTATCACAGCCTGTTGTAGCAGCTCGGAGTCTTTCGTCCTTGTCCAGGGGATTTTCACTCTTCTGCTCGTCCCTGCAGTTCTCGTACTCTCAGTACCCTCGTCTTGCACGCAGATTTTCGATGATACTGCAAGGATCATGTCGAAACCTTCAGCTTGCACCTCCTCAGGTGGTCCATTGTACATTTTGAGGTGTGTTCAGGATCATTATCCTGGAGTAAAAGCCGTGCTCTTTTCATCATAGGCTTTTTCACGGACACTGTGAGGTTTTCTTCCAGAACTCGCTGGTATTTAATTGAATCCATTCTTTCCTGTAGCAGTGAAAGTTCTCAGAGGCACGGGCTGAAGCACAAGCCCACAGCATGACTGATCCACCCTCGTGCTTAACAGTTGGACAGGCCTACAGTTTTTCCTTTTTCTCTCCTCCAAACATAGTTTTGATCATCACAGCCAAAAAGTTCTATTTTAACATCTTCTTGTTTCCAAACTGCTCCAGACTTAGATTTAGATTTTCATGTGCAAACTTCTGTTGCAAAATCCTGTAGTGAGGATGCAGTAGAGGTTTTTCTTCTGATTGCTCTTCCATGCAGATCACATTAATGAAGGATCTGCTGAATCTTCTCAAGCTCTTCTGCAGTCAGTCAGCGGTGTTGATTTGCCTTTCTGTCCATCCTCGAGCAGTTCTCTTGGAAGGCTTCCATCATTTCCTGCCAACTTCCCTATCTTCCTATATCCTTCTCCTGCTTTGTGGTTATCAGCTGTTTAAACGTTCAGACGGCTGGGCAGCTGCCTGGAGGAGCCCATGGAGAGTGATTGTTGGAACAAGGTTTGAGGAATCATAACGCTTTGAGATTTCCATCGCCTGGCTGATAAGATGTGTGTGTACATGCTTGAAGCATTTAAGCAGAATATATTTTTTTCTGACCACCATGTCCCGTCTTTTCCAACAAATCCCACCCTGTGATTGGTTAGAAGCTTTAGTGCATGTGAAATCAGAACCAATCAGATCTCCTTCCTCAGCGAGTGGATGAAAGTAAAGACAGGAGAGACAGAGAGAGAGAGAGAGAGAGAGAGAGAGAGACAGAAGTGTTTACTGATTCGGAACAGAAGCTAAACTTCCCTTTTTGAAACATCACGCCACCTAGTGTTACCCCCACCTGGGGCAAATGCACGCAGAGAGAGAATATATTTATTCCAACAAGAGAGGAACAATCAGGTGAAGGGTTTATATGGATACTATTTTCCTACTGAACGGATTATTGAAACTTTTCATCTTGCTCTTATTCAGATCAGGCTGAATCTGGTCAGACTGTGGGGTCACATGATGCAGCTTTATTCTGATTGGATGATTATTCTGATGGAATATCAGGCAACCAGCGACATATTATATGTAGTTATAATAGATAGTTAATGAATAAAAAACATGTTTAAGATTAAAATTACGATAAAATGCTGATGTGTCATGTTGGGATTTTATGGATATTACAAATTCATTAAGAAATATATACTTGACACGGGAATTTAGCTTTTACAGGAAACTGTCAGCTCTGCTCTGTAGTACAGCTTCCTCTTATTTAATCACTGTGTTAGCCAATAAAACGTCAGTCTGCATGTCTCTGTTATGTGTACGCCTCTTCTATAAAGTGCTGCGTGTATGTTACAAGCCTCAAAAGTTCTTCAATAATAATAATAATAATAATAATAATAATAATAATAATAATAATAATAGAGTCCTCAGGCGCTACATATATCAATCAGAGGGTTTTCAGACAAAACACAAAATAGCCCAGGGTCCGAAAGTTTAGAAATCCAGTGTAATTACCGCAGTGTACCTGTTCACTTTCACTTTACTTTAACCTGCCTTCAGTCTAATTGCTTCTAACGTCCCGGGGCATTACACAGCACTGCTGAAACGAGGCGAGGATGTGATCGGCCTTCTGAGGAGCTCGGCTGTTTATTCTGTCTGAATTAAACCTTACAAACAATCACTGAAATATTAAGAAACTCAAGGGTTAACCCGCCTGAAACGCCCCGCCCGAAACGCCCCGCCCGAGACGCCCCGCCTGTAATACCCCTCACACATTTTTTATACCTCAAATCCCTTTGTTTTGCTTCTTTTCAAAATGCCCCATTTCATTGTCTATGTAAATGAGCCACGCCCCCTAGAGAACAGCAGGACTGGGCAACATGCCAGGTGAGAGGCTCTTCTTACATGAGGTCATAAAAGGAGGAGAAAGTCTCATTGGCTTGTTTATACATGGACAAAAGGAGAAAAAGCTGGAAATGTTTTTTTTCCCCTTACATTGTTTGCACACACACACACACACACACACACACACACACACACACACACACACACACACACACACAAACCTGAACCTTTAAACATTGAATTTTTAATAATGTCTTTAAAAATTATTAGTTCTGTTGCTTATTTATTAGTTTTCATCATGAATATTCTATGCGCACACGCAGGACCACACAGGCTGCCTAAAGCTCTAGCGTTAATTGTTGGCTTTCGTATCGACTCGTGTGGTTCTACTTTCAGGTCTATAATTAGCCACATTTGCATATCTAATATGCGAGATTTACTCCTCCACTGGTACACCATCAGTAAACTGTATATTACTCTGGAATAAGGACTCAATAATATACAATAAAAATCGGAATCACTTGGTGTCCTGAGATCCGTGACCGAGCTCTAACTACTTCCCGAGCGAGTCTGTTCCATCAAACGAAATGGAGTTATGAAGTAACTGAAGTGTGAGATGTCTTAAAGTCCTTCCTGGTTAACGTTTTATGAATAACTCAGAGCTTAGTGCCACCTACATCGAGTGCTTGCGTGAGAACTGAACGTTTTCCTTCTCATCTCGCGAACTGATGATTTTCCAGTTCTCTCACTTGTATATCCTCTTAGCAGAGCGTGATGATCTGGCGGAGCAAACAAACTTCACGCGCTTCTGCCTCGACCATCACAGAATTCCACTTCTTCTACACGCAGAGGCTTTGTTTTTGTCCTCACTTGACATACAGTAGGAGTGCAAGAGTTAAAATATATTGATCTTTATGACCTCGGGTGATGAAGCCACCTGAGAACAGTTCTCTGCTCTACTGAACATCCCTAATCCCTAACGATGCCATACCACCTCTGATGATTACTTGCGTTTCTCAGTCTCCCATGTCCAACAGGTTGTCTTGAAAAGATTGTGTCTCTGAAATACCTTCAGCCTCTCATTCCAGATCTCAGGACTCATCCTGTCTCTGAAGTATTACAGTCCCTCTCTCTGCAGGATAACAGATCCTATTTTCAGACTCTCTAAAGGGTCTCGGATAAACACTATGGACAATCTGTCTCTCAGATTTCAGATCAGTTCTGTCCCTCTGAAGCATTGTGGACAATCTGTCTCGGCAGTGTATATCAGGTGAACGATCATTCTTAAGGATTGGGCATGATTCGTCTCATCAAGGATCTCAGATGTTCAGTCCCTTCCAAGCACTGTTACCAGTCTTTCTCTCTGAAGGATGATGTTCAGATGTTCCTTTCTCCTGAAGGACTGCGGATGATCCGTCTTGGTGGAGAATTTCAGAAGTTCTATCCCTCGAAGAATTTCAGATGCTCTTTGTTTCTGAAGAATCCCCCAATCATAAACCTCTTGCATTTCATCCCTTTTCACTCGTACTTCCTTTACTCGTCCAAACCTCCGTGCCCCTTCACACCTTCCCTAGCTCCTCCTTATATTCACAGATTCATGCCCCCCCCCCCCCCCCCCGTGGATGCCACGCCTTCGTCCATCCCAAACCTTGTGAAGTGTACCGAGTTCAAACCTTTTCAACAGTTCTACTCTGAGAGTATTCAGTGGAGGACATTATAGGTCCTTCATCAGTGTTGAGACACGCTGGTTAAGCTCGAGAAGGTATACACTTGACTCCTCCCAATACGAGTATGTTTGTGTAACGTGAGCACTAAGTACCAAGTCTGAGTACAGGTGCAAAGCTCGGATTTCTTTACTCTTCTTCTTCTTTTTTGGCTCACAAGCCAACCCGGTGCATACTGCCACCTGCTGTATCGGAGAACAGAAAAACGCAAGTGTACTCGGCTACGGGACAATATTACTAATGGAAGTTGATGGACCCAGGCACTATACCAAGCCACTCCAAACCATATGGCATGTTATGATGTTTATTTATTTATTTTGTTTTAATATCTATCATACTATCCACTACTTTGATGACCAACATGACTCTGAGTATTATATGTTCGGTGGACCGTTCCCAACACGACAGTCACAACACTGAGATGGGGATTTAAGATTTTAAGGGACTTTATCTGACATTTGTACACAAACCGACAGGTGTATTCTGCCAAACTTGAGGTAACCTATAGGCATATACATAGATGTGCTAATTTGAAAACGCCCTTTTATTGACAAATATATATTTAAAAAATCAACCTCGAAAAAAACACAAGTTCACCTTAAAATTCAACAGAGGGCGCTGTACATTTTTAATATGCGCTTATGAGTGTGCAATTAAAATCTAATTTATAAACACGATCGCTCACCTTCATTCTGCGCACTTAACGGTAACATGTAAAAAGTTTAGTTCATTCCAAAGTTAAACGCGCCTATGAGCGTGCAATTAAAATTAAATTCCATGTGAACAAAGTTGCGAGTAAAAGAATAAACACAGTAGAAGAAGGATTTAAGCTAATAGACTATAACGCTATAAGAATTATAACACACTGTGAGATGTTTAAAACATGATCCCTGGATATGGAACTATCGCACATTCACAAAGCTTCTTAGAATTCTCTCAGAGAGCTCCTGTCTTAGCTTAAAAAGTCCTAGCTGGGAGTCCTAGACTAAAAGTGAAACCTTTTAGAGCAACTCTGAGTAAGGAAAGTAGAAAACCCTTAATCGTAGTGAGGGGGTCGACCCCGTTGCTAGAGATGATGCAGCAATTCAAGGACTTTGGTTAATAAAAATAACCTCTGACCTCTGCAAAGGTCTTGAAATGAGCTCTTTGTGAAAACAGACTACATGATAATAGAACAGACAGTGAAATCATATATTTTGTATATGAAGAAATTGTATAATCATGACTACAGGCTACTTTATACAAAGTTTCTAGGCTAAATGTGTTAAAGATAATTAAACAGCTAAATGTTGAAAATGTGTCGACTTTTGAAGCAACCAGTTTCCACACAGTCGTTACTATATTTAAGTTCTTACATTTATTTACTAAACTGATTTTATTACTTGTGATCCATTTTAGATTGATGGGAGCAAAATGTCTCAGCTTTTACAATTTACATGATTACTATTAATTTGCACTTTTGGATGGTTTGTAGTCAACAATCCAAGAGAGATGGAAGGAAGTAAAACAACAAGAAAACCAGACTGGACAGAAGAGCAGCGTTTACTTTTAGCTTCACGTTCAGTGTTTGGAGAATATTTCTTCTTTACACCATTCTGTCCTCTGCTATAGAAACTCTTAAGCCTGTTCAAAGTCCTCCGATCTACTCTTAACACTTTTTTACCTTAGGAGCTGTTTTTAGGGCTAAGATGTTTTGTGAATGATTTTTATCTTTACTAAGATTTAATCCTAAATTTAAGGAGAAATTCTAAGAAAATGTCATAATTCTAAGATTTTTCTTAGAATTTTGTCACTAGGAGCAACTTTTAGGCTTAAGACGCTTTGTGAATACGAGGCCAGATGTCTCAGCAGCAGCACCGAGTCCACTTTGGAGGTAAAAACATTGATATCTGTTCATTTTCTGATGGTTTATGGTTGTTCCTTTGTGTTAATTGTCAGGAAAGCGCGTCACTGATGACGTTTATAGGAATAGATGTGCCTCAGAACGCTAAACTCTGAAGTGCTTACATAAAATCAAAGGAGCTAATAAAAGGGCAAATAAATGTAGATACAAGGCCGTATAACCGCAATAACCCTGCACTTCAGTTTTATTTTAATTCGAGTCGTCCTTGCAGAACGTTCCTGCACAAAGCCGGCTTTACTGTATGTTTGTGACAGCGAGAGAGGTGAAAGTTCTTTAACCGGCCGTGTGGTCTTGTGAGCGCTGAGAAGGCGCAGCAGCATCACGCAATGGTAAAGCGCAGCATTGGCTTCAATTACCAGCAAACAAATCAGGTTGGTGTACGCAAAATGGGATTTGTTTGAATGTGTCTTGCGAAGAGGGTTGGGTTACAGAGAATTAAAAAGTCTCGCATCAGAACGACTGAGATCTCTGAAGCTCTGCTGAATCAGGAGCTGCAGGAACGAAAACCGGGAATCCTGTAATATAATCACGCACACGGCGCCGTCTCCGTCTCCTACACCATGTGCTGAAGAGAGAGAAATCCTAAAGGTGTCAGTAGTATTACATTACCTTAAGAGCGCAACTCTGCTTTTATAAACTCATCTACCTGATGTGCATTTCATAATCAATTTGTATTGTGCAGAATGCCGTGTGCTAATCCTCCCGTACTTTATTACAATGCAGGCATCGATCGTGAGCTTGCAGCGCAGGGGTCGGATGCAAATACGGACTTATTAAATGATAAACAGACGAGAAGCAAAAGTCTCCAGAGTTTAAAAAAACAGGCAGGGTCAGGAGATCAAGTACACACACACACACACACACACACACACACACACACACACACACACACCAGAGGCAAACTCTTGAAGCATACAGGGCCGAGTCGACATCGGAATGCAAGATAAACATAGACACTAAACATAGCAACATCCAGGTTATTTAAAAGTGTCTTTGAGAGTGTGTGTGTGTGTGTATGTGTGTGAGATCGGTGTGAATGAGCCCAACCAGCAGGGCTGCTTCGGAACTTGTTTCATAATCTCGAGTGTTTGTCTGAACCGTGGATTGAGTCCTTACTTCTCATGCAGGTTTGCAAAATGTTACGAACTCCATTAGCTTCAAACGTCTGCTGGTTTCTAATCATTTTCTGTGTCTCGAACACTAACGGAGCGATAACGAACAGCATATTTGATCACGCAGGAATACCTGGAGCCATCCTCGGGTTCTATACAACTGGTCAGGAGAGAAGGTTTGGGCTTCATGTGCTGGAGATTTAACGAGTTATTAACAAATCCAGAACGGTGATCTAAATCCGAGTGAAAGGAAAGCACGCTCAAAGCCACGACACAGAGAATCCTGACATCCACAGGGCCGAGGGGAATCTGAAGAGTTCTCAGGGTTGTGGAGGTAACAAACCACTTTTTCCCCACATTCTCAGATTTGATCTCAAATTGGTACAATCTTAAATTCATCAGAGTTTGGTGTGAGGCATCGATTTTCAGGACAATCCAAGCCATCCAAAAAAAACTTTTTCAACCACGCTGTCTGAGATTAAACATCTTAGGAGTCATCTGAAGATGGATTGCAGCGGTGTGTATGTGGTTGCACACTACTGGAGTGCACATATACACCTCTAGTGCACAGGAGGAGAACATCTGCTGCAGTGGCGGAATCTATTGGAGTCGTGCTGTAAATGATTGCATCGTGATGGTCTGAACATCATAAGCAGGTTGTAACACTTCGTAGCCAATGTTCGTAGCAATTTCATAGATGATTACCAGGAACCGTCAGAAAATGGTGACAGTTCTGTGCGCCCTCATGAAGATTCAGCTTCTTAACAACTTCCTCACATTTCCGAGAGCTTCAGCCCATGAGTTTAAACCCAGTCCTTAGTCTCGTACTCCACACTCAAGCAAGCATCTGAAAGCTTAAAGACTTTATATAAACTACTTTAAGAGATGGTGCCTGGGTCTAAATGTTAAACTTCACATTTAGTTTTTTTTACTAAAGCTTCTGGAATGTGTTCAAATGGAAATATTCATGAGGAAGCTGTAGCCGCGCTGTCCGTCGACTCTGTGCTTAGATCTCTTTATGGAGAGTGTGAAATGCTTACGCAGCAGGAGCGTCTCACACCTCCCCTTTCGCCCCTCACATCTCGCTAAGCAGAGAGCCAACAGTGTCCTGGGTAATCTGATAACACACTTACCACAGGAAAGGAAAAGTCTCCTGAATTCATGTACAGTACTTCAAAGTTTCTGATGAGTTCTGATCGGTTGCACTGGATGAATGGCCAGTAGGGGGCGTACTGAAAAAAAAACTTGCATAGTGGTTGGCTCCAAAGATACAGCCGTACCTCAGCATATGAGTTTAATCCGCTCCGGGTGCGAGTTCTCAAGGTGAAATTTTGTACTGTGAAACTCATTGTTCCATAGGAAATAATGTAAATACAGATAATCCGTTCCAGACACCCAAAAATATTACCAATTTCTAACACTATATGTTTTATATTTTTGCATGTATTTTCAACAATCAAAACATCTATAAAAGACATGTAAATGAAGTAAAATATTAAATAAATAGACAGTAAAACTCACTTCACCTTAATTTAGGATTCCTCTCGTGTGACACAGAGTAACACAGTGTGATGTGACACAGAGTAACACGGCGTGATGTGACACAGAGTAACAGTGTGATGTGACACAGAGTAACACACCGTGATGTGACACAGAGTAACAGTGTGATGTGACACAGAGTAACACAGTGTGATGTGACACAGAGTAACACGCCGTGATGTGACACAGAGTAACACAGTGTGATGTGACACAGAGTAACACAGTGTGATGTGACACAGAGTAACACAGTGTGATGTGACACAGAGTAACACAGTGTGATGTGACACAGAGTAACACACCGTGATGTGACACAGAGTAACAGTGTGATGTGACACAGAGTAACACAGCGTGATGTGACACAGAGTAACACACCGTGATGTGACACAGAGTAACAGTGTGATGTGACACTGAGTAACACGCCGTGATGTGACACAGAGTAACACAGTGTGATGTGACACAGAGTAACACGCCGTGATGTGACACAGAGTAACACAGCGTGATGTGACACAGAGTAACACGCCGTGATGTGACACAGAGTAACACGCCGTGATGTGACACAGAGTAACACACCGTGATGTGACACAGAGTAACACACCGTGATGTGACACAGAGTAACACACCGTGATGTAATGGTGCGTTCTGTTAAAAGTTTTATAGAACGTGGAGTCACTGATCCGGGAAAAAGTGTTTAATGGGGAGTGTTTAAGGGAGAATAGACCGGAAAGTCAGCTTTAAAAGAAAGGGAAGCTGAGGAGAGAGATCTATAGGTGGCGCTGGTGCAGCTGGAAGAGGAAGAAGGAGTAACAGCATGATGCGTAACACGGTGAAGAGTAACACACTAACACTGGAATGTTAGTCTACGGTTTTGGAATGGAAAGAGAAAAAAAACGGTTTCAAACTATTTAAACAATTTAAACAAGAAACAGTTTCAGTGACTTCAAAGCTAATTAAAAACATTGTTTTAATCATTTTTTTGGACATTTTGACACGTTCTTCATGTGTATTATATTCTACACTAAAGGCATCACACATATGAAATAATCTCTAATGAGTGAGACATTGAGATGTTTAGGTGAGCAGAAACATACATGAGCGTTCCTCTAGGCTCCAATCTGAGGAACTCTACATGAACTTCTCCTCTACAGCAGAGGTCTTCAGCAATGTTCTTGCAATGTAGAGAATTAAACAACGATAGAGATACAGGGAATGAAACCTAACGTAACGGCGCAGTGTAATTTATTAAAACGCAACACGATGTAACAGATCTGATGTCATGTGACCTTAATGAAGATAACAAAGACCTTTATAGAGCTGGTTCATTAGAGTTGTGTATTATAATTATTTTCATTATTATTGTTAATAAATCTTTTAGATCAGTGATTCAGATTTCGATTCATAATCGATTCACACTTTTTATAAGATTTAGGTAAAACTTACAGATACTCGCATTTTGGGAGAGTATCGCTTCTAATGCTTCTTTTGAGTTACTTCTTGAGTACAATAGCGCCAACCACTGGACTGGAGTGTGGAGCAGAACTAGACTGCTAGGAAAGAAAAGTTTGTATGTGAGACGTGACATTAAACATTAAACAGTTAATAACACAACTTACACAACATTTCAGTGTTTATTAGATACGTTTATTAACTTTTGCCAATTGTTGGAATTATTGGTGCTTGAGACAAATCAGACAGTGAGCTTTAGTGCTACTGAATCAAATTGAATTGAAAATCGCAATGTTTAAAAATCTAATCAAATCTAACGGGACAGAATGTTACAGCGTGTAGCATCATGTGATACATTGTAAAGAAACAGAACAACTAAAGAACTGAACACAAGTGAGTGTGGCGGTTTGATGATGCACTGTCGAGTCAACCGATTAAACCCTAGCCGCGCCCCACCCCCCGTGCCCCTTCACCCGCGCCCCACCACCCGTGGCGTCAGCAGTGAAACACGTTCAGGAGTTTAGGTGTTTTTGCCGCAGCACAGCTTGGAGCTCTGAGGTCACCGCCAGCCGGTTCTTCAGCATTAAAACCTAATAAACACAACGTTCATCCTTTAAGGGCGCGGTGCGATTATCTGCTTTCTCGCAAAAGAATATGGAAATCTCATACACATCATGTTATGTTAGAGACACCGTGAACATTATAATGCGGGAAAAATATACAGGAGCATGGTTTTAACCTAGTTTAGTAATTCCTCTGTTCCAGCGCTCGGGAAAGCGCACAGTCCTGCCTGTAACTTCACCGATATTAAAAATGAAATGATGGATGTTCTACTGGCTGCTCTTAATACCCGCCGTTCAGTTAACACGGTTACGCAACCGCGTGTGTGTGTGTGTGTGTGTGTGTGCGTGTGTGTGTGTGGAAATGCTGGCCGCTCATGAGTCATTGTGCTTCCCACCACGGAGCAAGTAAAGCCAGTCATCCAGATTTTATAAGTCACATTGTGAAATTCTGATGGGAGGCTGAACAGGATTTGGTTTAAACAGCTGAAAGTTGGCCTCCTCTCTCTCTCTCTCTCTCTCTGACTCACTTTTTTCCATTCTGTCTTTTTCAATTTGCATGTTTTCCCACCGCCGCCCCCTGAGGCTCCTGGAGGACCTGGAAAACTCGGAAAATCTTTCTAGCATTATGAAAAATAGACGAGCAAAGCCACTTCTTTAGCATGTTGGCAACTGCCATGTGGGAGGAGAAATCACAGCGGCGCGAACAGCCACACACACACACACACACACACACACACACACACACACACACACACACACAGAGCGAGAAGGAGAGTGAAGCAGGTCTCTGCCCGCATGTTCAGATTTTCATTCCCGGAGGAGAGACGGGTGTTGCACACAGATATGTGTTTGTGAGTGAGATGGAGAGAATAAAAAGAAAGAGAGAGAGAGAGAGAGAGAGAGAGAGAGAGAGTGGGCAGGGGATCACGAGAGAGAGCAAACTACAGAGTTAAGCAGCGAGGCTGGATTCTGCCCTGATCGGGCTGCTTCAATCTCGCCTGTTGAGAGAAAAGAGAGAAAAGAGAGAGAGGGAGAGAGGGAGAGAGACCCTGCTGTAAATTAAATATGTAACATATTTAAAGCTTGTTTACACGACACACATTCACGCACACTTGCACAGACATGAGCAGCGACACGGCGGCGGGCAAGCGGTTTCGCCGGATGATACTGACATCAGATCGGACGTCACGTTCAAACATCACATCCGATACCCACATCACACAACCGGAATAATCCTGCATCATGTGACCTTCTCAGTCCGAACAGTCTGATCCGATCCGAAAGCGGAGTTTAAACCTTTAATAATCCAGTCATCTCTCTCTCTCTCTCTCTCTCTCTCTCTGAGAATAGAATATGTTCTCTCTGCGTGTGTTTGCACCATGTGGCCGTGACACTAGGTGGCGTGATGAGTTTCCAGGAGGGAAATTGTGATGAGACGTTCATAAATGATTCGTTGTTTTTGAACGAGTCTTTATCGTGACTCAGAAGAGCGAGTCGTTTCTGAGACTGATTCGTTCATTTTCTATTGAGCGAGTGCGCAGAGCATCGCAAAACCTCCGCAGGGTCTGTACAGGCAACAGAAACGCAGGAGGAGCTCTGATTGGCTCAGATTTCACACGCAGTAAAGCTTCTAACCAATCACAGATGAGACAGAATTCTTGTAACCAATCCTCACGCAGAAGGCGGGGTTTGTTGGGAAAAAAGCATGAATTATAACCGTATAACGTAACATTACAGCTGGAAATGAAGAAATAACAACTTCTTCTTCTGTTGTGCCTGATGCAAAGTGTGATATTAATCTTCTCGTATCGAGTATCGTGATAAATCCGTAACTCCGCCTACTTCAAGTGAGCTGTAACCAATAGATAGACTCGCTCTCGTTCTGTACAGCGTCACAGGGGGACTGGAGCCCATCCCCAGGGTACACACTGGACAGGGCACACACACACACACACACACACACACACACACACACACACACACACACACAGACTCTCAAACCCTCGGCCCTGTAGACGCAAGACTACAGAGCTAGCCACTACGTCAGAGCCATTATTTATTTAGTCTGAACCTCGTTAAAGCTTAATGAGCGAGTGTAAAGTGCGGCACGGTGACGACGGACGCTGTTAAAGACGCTGAAGCGCAAAACATCGCGGGAGGACGTGATTCCGTGTCGTGTCCCGTGTCGTCTGGAGACTCGTCTGAACGTCCTCATGCTACTCTGAGCTGTTTTTATTTAAATATAACTTTATGTGTACAGTGTAAATGTACAGTATTTATATATTTATATATTTATATGTTTGTACAGACCCGCGCTGTGTGAAAGTTTTGTCCCTGTGAAAGCCGACTGAGAACTTTCTCTGGGGTAAATATGTAACGTGATTAAAGCGGTTGTGAGGCTCGCGCTCGCCGCTGTGAGGCCCAGAATGAGATTATCTGCTGCTGCGCCTTCCTCACTAACTTCGTTTTTATCTTTCCTCAGGATCTTTTATTCGCGATTAACTTGCTGTGTTAGAGAGACGCTTTCAGCTGCCGCGCGGCGAGACCGGACGCTGCGCTCGGAGGCTTCACACGCTCGCGCGGTGTTTGGGTTAAACAGTTAACGAGAGCTTGGGAGCGCCCCAGACGCCCGTCCAGACGCCCGTCTCAGAGCTCCAGACTGACTCTGAACGTTGAGTCTCACACACACACACACACACACACACACACACACACACACACACACACACACACAATGCACTGAAGCATGAGACGAATCTAAACAACTACACAACAAGCTGAAAACTTTCAGGGGTTCGAAACAGGACAGACTTTTCTCAGCCGTTGTTTTGGAAACGGAGACACAGTGATAAACCCCTCTGACACTGGAGACTCCTTCCAATAGTGTTACAGAAATCTCCGCCATATCATACCATGTCTGTCTCCTTGTCATTGTCTGTCTCTCTGTCGGTCTGTTTCTGTGTCTCTTTCTTCCTGTCTGTCTGTTTCTAGCCTTCACTTCTTTTTCTCTCCGTCTGTGTGTCTCTTGCCCAAGTTTCTCTGTTTCCCCTCTGCCGCTCTGTGTCTCTCCCCCAGACAGATCTAGCTGTATGTCTGTCTGTTCACCACTTGTCTTCTCCTGTCACACCATTTATTTATCTCCTTTCACCGTCTCTCTCTCTCTCTCTCTCTCTCTCTCCCTGCTCTGACACTGGAGACTCCTTCCTCACAGTTCTCACATTCCATTTGCCCGTTTCCTGTGAAGGAGCCGTTACTACGGTAACCACAGGGCGGTGGTATAGACCTCAGTACTGTCAGAGCTGCTGTTGTAGGGAATGAATCAACGCCTCCTGATGGAGAAGTGAGCCGCGCTGTGGAGGAGCTCCTGCTGTTTATCCTTCATAAGGCAAAGAAACCCCACAGCCAGAGAGACGTCATGTCAGTGTATTGCCAGGAGTGTGTGTGTGTGTGTGTGTGTGTGTGTGTGTGTGTGTGTGTGTGTGTGTGTAGATAAGATGGTGTGTTATGGGTCTTTTCTTAAAAGATAAAGCTTTTAAACTGCCTTTCACGTCAGAGCTGCTCTCTCCCACTCCGCCCACCCACCGCCACCCCCCGCCCCCCTGTAGACGAGCGTCTCTACATCCTTCAGGGTTTATCAGCAGAGTGGCTTCACACAAAAGAGCCCTCCTGTCTGACAAACCCAAAAACACGCTGCAACTCTCTCCATCTCTGCCTGTCTGTCTGTCGCTGGCTCTGTGTTTCTCTCTTTTACACTGCCTGTCTCTCTGTCTGTCTGTCTGCCTGTCTGTCTCTCTCTCTCTGTCTGTCTGTCTCTCTGGCTGTCTCTCTCTGTCTGTCTGTCTCTCTGGCTGTCTCTCTCTGTCTGTCTGCCTGCCTGTCTGTCTGTCTCTCTCTCTCTCTCTCTCTCTCTCTCTCTCTGTCTGTCTCTCTGTCTGTCTGTCTCTCTCCGTCTGCCTGTCTGTCTTTCTCTCTCTCTCTCTCTTTCTCTCTCTCTCTCTCTGTCTGCCTGTCTCTCTCTCTCTCTCTGTCTGCCTGTCTGTCTGTCTCTCTCTCTGCCTGTCTGCCTGTGTGTCTCTCTCTGCCTGTCTGTCTGTCTCTCTCTGTCTGTCTGTCTGTCTGTCTGTCTGTCTCTCTCTCTGTCTGTCTGTCTCTCTCTCTGTCTGACTGTCTGTCTGTCTAGCTGGTGCTGCCTCTCTCCACTTTCTCTCTCTCGCTCCACCCCTGCCTCTGTCTCTGTCTTTCTCCTGTACACTTTCTCTCTCTTAGTCGCTCTCTATCTATCGTCCCCTGTCCCTCTTCCTCTTTATTTCTTTTTTCTCGTCCCCCTGCTCTGCTCTCTCTCTCTCTCTCTCTCTCTCTCTCTCTCTCTCTCTCGGAGCAGCAGTGTGGGAATGGAGATGAAGATTGGTGGTTTTAGTTTGGGACTGAATCAGGTCACTCTGTGTAAGTAAGTGTAGTGATGCCGTCTGTGCTTGAGACGAGAGAGGAGAGAGGAGCGAGGGAAAAGTCCAGAAATAAAAGAGAGAGCAGCTTTTAGGAGCCGAGCATCTCAGCCTTTAGTGTTTTGTGCAACGCGGCTTTTATAAATATTACATAAGCAAAGACCCAGTGGCTAATTCATCAGGAGGAAAACGCTAACCTACCGTCTTAAAGCTGCGCGCGCGTGTGTGTGAGTGTGTTATCGTTGTCAGGTGCCAGAGAAACAGGAGAGTGTGATAGCGCAGAGATTTACACCACACCCTGACTAGCATCCTCAGCGGGGGCCTGACAGCGTGCTGATTAGATTTGGGACGCAGCAGACCGCTGTCCTCGCTGACAGATTGGATTCTGGGTTTTGACCCGCATTTACGGCGGATTTTATTATCTCCAAATTATCTAAGCGATGTGGAGTTAGAGTCCGCAGACGCCGAGGTCTTCTGAAGTCCCGTTCTTCATCATAACTACACCAAAGTCCATTCGGAAGACTACAGATGTGCTTATTAGAGTCTAAAGTAAACACAGACTTTAGCGCCGCACAGAGGTCACGGGAGGGGTTACAGGCAGGCAGGCACGCAGGGGGCGGAGCTTGTTTATGCTACGAACCCTGCGCATGCTTAGCTTTAATGGAGAAAGCTAATTGAATAAACCAAAACATTGTCATTAGATAATTAATGTATTCATTTATTAATTAAACCATAATTAATAATTAAGCAATTAATTGAGTAATTGATTAATCACTTGTTTTTAATGAATCTATTAATTGATTAATTGTTAATTGTGATAAAATCAAAAAAATTATAATAACATATGCTGGATGAAGTGCCCTGCTGATGATTAGTGTTTAGTTTAATTAACCCGTGGTTAATATGAAACGCTGTACAACTTGTGTAGTAACTTTAAATGTTACTTTTTGTACAACGTGATTCTGCTCCACACCAGTCCAGCAGGTGGCGGTATTGTAAGTTCTAAACCACCTGTAAACTTGAGAGAAATATAAGAAGCAAAAACATTTCACAAAGTCTTTACTTTCAATCATCAAGTCTTCGTCTTCAAACAAGGCGTATGGAGTCTTCTGAGGAATGACAAAGACTTACACAGAGCTAAGAGGACCGAATGATTGCAAAGGAAGACGTCTGTAGACTTCTAGATTAAAAACAAAAACTGACCCGATGTATCAAGAAATCGAACTATCAGTAACAGATTGATTAAGTCACACAAACACTCAGAATGAAATGGTGACGTTGTCCTTTTAAACACAGAATGCTGGTGCGTAACCCGATTCTGAACACAGGGAACTTTTATACACATCGATCAGCTGTAACAATCATCATCATCATCATCATAATAATAATAATAATAATAATAATAATAATAATACCTTTCAGATTACACCAAGGATATATTATACAATGAGACAAGATAAAACAGATACTGTTGAGACAAAATGAAATAAAAAGAGACAGTGTTTAAGACATTTAAAAACAAATGATGATAAAGTCCCGCCTCATATTGAGTTCTGTCACCAAAACATCTCCATTGGACCTCTGAAGGTGTGTGTGGTATCTGGCACCGAGCCGTCAGTCGCAGTTCTGAGTGTGTGTGAGGTGAAGCCTCCATGGATCGGACTTGTTCATCGAGCGGAATAAGATCTGGAGAATTTTGGAGTCAACACCTCAGAGTTCCTCAAAGTGTGTGTGCAGTGTGTCGGGGCGCATCATCTTGTCAGAGGAACACCCGCATTAATGGAAGGACCTGAGGTTTCCCAGCATCACACACTGCCTCCGCCCCCTCGCCTTCTTCCCATAGTGCATCCTGGTGCCGTCTCTTCCCAGATAAGTGTCTCACGTCTGACTGTCCGCATCAGACCAGACCTCCTTCTCCCATCGCTCCGGGGTCCAGTTGATACTCTCATGGCCATCATAGGAGCTTTTGGTGGAGGACACGGCCCAGCATGGACACCCTGACCGCTCTGCAGCTATGCAGCTCCATACACGCCAGACTCTGACGCGCTGTGTGTCCTGACTGCTTTCTTTTAGAGTCAGCGTTCGATTTTTCAGCAGTTTAAGCTACAGGAGATTTTGTGTCGGATCGACCCGAACAGACCGCTAGCCCATGCAGATTAATGAGCCTCGGATGCTCCTGACTCCGTCACCAGTACTCCTGACCACTGCACGCCAGTAGACCTGCCATTTTTTGAGATTTGCACACATCACAACGTCTCTCAGATCTTCTCCACGCTTGCCCATTTGTCCTGCTCCTAGCACAGCACTCCACTCTAACCAGATAATCCATGTTGTTCCCTTCACCTGTCAGTGCTTTTATGGCTGATGGGTGTATTTATTTTTGTCCTCGGCCAGCTCTGTGATCAAGCGTGTTGCAGTTATTTTATGACTCAGAGGCATTTGTACCGAGAGCTGACTCCTCTCAACTCGGCCTGCATTGCTCACTCGCTCTTACCTAACTCGCTCGCCCAGAAAAAGCTCTTTATAATAAGAGAATCACTGTAATTATACACAAGTACCGTCATTTCAGGGAAAAAATAGTGAAACACAATACTTATTAGAAAGGGATATTAATGCTGCTGCTGCTGCTGCTGCTGTTGGATGAACAGTACAGCAGTTTATAAATAAGTTGTTTCTTACTACTACTACTACTGATAATAATAATAATAATAATAATAATAATAATAATAATAATAATAATAAATTTAATGTAACAGATCCCAGGGAGGACGTCGAGCATCACACAGCCTCGGAAAATAAAACCACGAGACAAGAAGTGTGTTGAAACAGTCACCAGTAAAAACAATTCATCATTAGCATCAGGAAATCGCAGCCAGAACTAAAAATAACCCGCCACATGACTGCTTCTGGTTGTTAAATCAAGCTAATCAAACCCTGTGATAAGCGCGCGAGCACCACAAACACAGTGCGCAGGAACGCGGAGAGAAGCAGTAAGTCAGCGATGAGTCAGTGCTCGCTGTGCCGCATTGCTAATTACCCCTGCCTTTAATTCATCCACAGCTCTCGAGTCCTCCTCGTCCTCCGTCTACTACTGCACCATTTTAAACATCATCCATAACTGACCTGCTTTTGTTGTCCCTTTTGTTGTTTGTGGTGAGAAGACGGCTGCCATAAATACACCCTTCAGCATTAACATTACTGCTCAAAAAGCCAATTCTCACTAAATCTCATGCTAGGCCTCTGGGGGGCGCTGTGGTGTCTGGCACCTGGATGTTTGCGATGGAACGTTTGGGTGCTGTGGGGTGGGGCCTCTGTGGATCGGACTTGTTTGCCGGTGCATGTCATGCGGTTTGATCGGATTGGGTTCGGTGGAGTTTGGAGGCGGGGCCAGGGGCCATGCGTGTTCCGATAGCTTTTTTCAGTGATTTGTGCTGCATTGGATTTTTTGTGGGATCGGACCGAACAGACAGGCCTCCTCCCGCGCTAACCACGACTGGTGGAGCTAGCAACCGACAGTTAGCAGGTCAAAGTAGTGCTAAACTCTAATGGTACTCTGTATTAGCCATGGAGGTGGAGGACAGTCCTGAGAAACTCACCAGATTTACTTTATATTTCCACTTATTACACTGTAGAATATCAGCAATAACAGAAAGAACTTCCGGGTTCTGGGGACGAATCCCAAATAACGTTAAATGGAAAGCTAGTGCACTATGTAGCGTGTACACTCCCTTGTTCCTCACTCCGAGTAGTGCCCTTCATGAGGGGTTAGAGAGGGGTTTGGGATTCAGCCTTGTGTTAGAAGCTAGTTAGCTTTGTAGCTAAGCGTTAGCCGTGAAGAGAACGACACGGACGCTTCAGAGGCGATTCAGAAGGACTTAGAAGCGATTAGTGCAGAGACGTGAGGCGTGTTGTTTAAGGCGACATACCGTCATCAGATGCGTGTTGTGTTGTCTTAGAAGTTATTGTACCGTCTGTTACAGAACTCAGTGAGGATTTGATAAGGAGCTTGTCTTGCTTTGTCATTTTAATTGGTGGTTTAGTCAACACACAACATTTTAAAAAGAAATAATTCTAGTTTTGCCAGAATGTCTCTGACTCTCGACTGTTTCTTGTTGGCGTAAACTCTTAAACTATTTCTTGTTGTAGTTTCCATACGTTTGCGAGTTGTGGCCACGTTATCGCCACGTTCCCATACAGTCTGGACCTCACTCCAAGCCACTTCCACATGTTTGAGGCATTAATGGAGCTCCTGGGAGGCCGGCGTTTCAGACATAAAGCAGGTAGTCCAATGAGAAAACTTTCTACCTTGATGGTGTCTAAGCTCTAGTGACACACTGGGTTGAGTGCATTAGTGTATCGGGGGATTATATAGAGACATAAAGGGAGTGTTTACTCTCAGCACTGTGTTCTGTTATTCTGCACAATCAACGGTCCCGCTTTGACTCGGACACCTTGTGTAAATTGTGCTTCATTCTCCTGAATATTTTACACTGGAAGAAAAGACTCTTTCTCAAAGACCTAATCATTACAGCTTGGCGATGGCGAGATTGAAACTCATAACCTTCTGACCTGTAGCTAACAGCCTAAACCAGCAGGTGAACACTTTCCGTGAGTTTTTCTACACAGTGGACAGTCCTGTATAAACCCAGAGATTTCCCTCCATGCTTTGCGTTTTCTCCGATGTCTCAGTTATCCTCATTTATGTGAAGCGCTCGCTCATTACTATAGAAACGATAAGGTGTGATCATGATCAAGAGTTCCTGCGGCTGTCGTTATTATTAATACACAGCGTGTTAATGCTAACAGGCGGACAGATAAAGGGATAACTAGCGGGTTTGTGCGAGAGTGTTGCTGAGGAAGTGTGAATTCTAAAGTTCGAGAGTGCGCAGGGTTGATCAGTGCGGTTTCCTGCTGTTGTCTCCTCCCAGCATCGAGGAGGCAGAAGAGCAGAAACAGATGCACCGGGGTCACACTGACCTTGTGTGTATGTGTGTGTGTGTGTGTGTGTGTGTGTGTGTGTGTGTGTGTGTGTGTGTGTGAGTGAGTGTGTGTATGGACTACGAAACGTCCAGGGGCCGAAGATCAGCCCCTGATTTGCAGACAGAACGTACGTGCCACTCAGACAGGCTGAGATTCCTGTTTGGGGAGAGACGTGAGAGATGGGAGAGACACGTGAGAGATGGGAGAGACACGTGAGAGATGGGAGAGACGTGATACGCTCACGTCTCAGACACGCGGAGGTCATTTACGTCTAATGAATCACACGCTCAGAGGGCCGCGACGCCCCGCGCTCATCACCGTGTGCGCCAGCTTTATAGATTTAACGTTAAACATTCCAGCACACACACACACACACACTGAGAGATGATGCTCGCTCAGTGTGCATATGTGATTATTAATAGTGCAGAATGCTGTTACTCTGAGAATCGAGGGTCTCCTGGCTCCGTGTCACGGGACGAGTTTCAGAACCAATCGGAGACGCTCGTCTCGCTTCACGGACACGGAGGAACCACAGCGAGCGCTCAGAACTCCAACAGGAATAAAGCGAGAGCGATCCGAGCATCCCCACCAGATCTCATCAGGTTCTGTTCCCCTGTGTGAGAGGAATAAATCACAGCAGTGACACGCTATTAAGGGAAAATAATCCACCCCGACAGTGTGATGCCTTTCCACACCAGCCTGTGACTACACCTGTCCCAGTGTCGTTACAGGTAGAGCAGAAACACACCGCCGCTCCCTCACCAGATCTGCTTTTATTTACTGACTGAATTATTAAACTCCCGAGGAGACGAGACACGCGTGTCCTGATCTCATGGTCTGTCAGAGCCGCGCAGATTTAAACCCGTCGTAGCGAAGTCGTTCCGCTCTGCGTGTAAAACACTGGGGTTTGTGAGCGAGCGCGGCGCTACTCGCGCGCTCCTGTCCACTCCTGACTCTCCTCAGACCGCCTCAGGCTGGAATCTCAGGTTTTATTGGACGCTAAATATTTCATCCGAAGCTTCATGACTAAACGCCATCGAGCTGCAGGATACAGAGCTGCGATTTAAAGCCTTAGCGAGATTTATAAAAAACTTAATATCACTGAGAGGTTCTTAGAATCAAATCATTTGAATATTCAGGTCTTACACAAGTGGACAAAACTGTTGGTACCCTTCCGTTAAAGAAAGAAAAACCTACAAGGGTCAGTGACGATTTTGTCATATACAAAAATTATATATTAAAACTGTATAAAAGTAGGTGAAATAAAACAAGTACAAACTATTAAAAGCAGGTAAAACTTTTATTTAAACAATGATTTAAAATGTGTTTTTCTACTTATGTGGTAAAATAAAAAAAGAATAACAAAAAATATTTGTTGTCTTATTGTGCACCAGGAAAAACAATAAAAAGTAGTTTTATTGTTTTCTTATTTTTACTAAAAGAAAAAACATTAAAAATGGATAAATTAATAAATATTTTGAAAATGATATCTTAATAATATCTATGTTTTTTCTTTCTTTATTTAAAAATAAATGTATTTTTGTTTGTGTGACCAGTGTGGTAAAACAAGGAGAAACTTTTGTTTTGTATTAAGTTAGTATTAAACATATATTTTTACTTTAATTTGATCGATGTTTAATATAAAAACTGAATAAACACAACTTGAAAAAATTTTAAAGGTTAAAAATATTTTTTTTCTATTCATGAAGATTTTGATTTTTTCTTACTTTGTGTGATGTAGAAAGAAAATTATAATTTTAACTTAAAAAAATGAATAGATCAATGTAACAAACAAGTACATTTTCTATTTAAATGTCAGGACATGTTAGATGGAATGAGAAGAAAACATTTTACTGATAAAAAAAAATAACAAGAAGAATAAAATGCTTTCCTGTTGTGTAAAAGATAAATAAAATTAAATAAAGTAAAATAATTTGTCAAAAAATGTACAAAAAAAAAAAAAAAAATAATAATCACAAATAATAAAAAACAAATCACAGCTCTGGCAGAAATGTCTTTAATTCGCAAATTTCAGAACGAAACGTCCGCCATTTTGAAATCCGTTCCTGTTTGATGGTGTTCTGAGCCGAGAGATAAAGAGAGGAGGTGTGTGTGTGTGTGTGTGTGTGTGTGTGTGTGTGTGTGTGTTTGAGGTGAGGCCCTCTTATGCAAGTTAGAGTCCAAGTGAGCGTGGGAAGTGTGCAGTATAAACCACACACACACCCTCGTACACATAAACTCACACACACACACCCTCGTACACATAAACTCACACACACACACACACACACACACACACACACACACACACACACACACACACACGTACACACACTCACAAGAGGATCAGAGCAAAAAAAGAGAGGGGGAGTGTATTCCATTTCAGGAG
The DNA here is from genome assembly GCA_011419295.1 of Clarias macrocephalus. NCBI lineage: Eukaryota > Metazoa > Chordata > Actinopteri > Siluriformes > Clariidae > Clarias > Clarias macrocephalus. The sequence continues at coordinate 28,983 of JAAGKR010006516.1, forward strand.
AACACAGTTCATGTTTCATGTGTGTGTGTGTGTGTGTGTGTGTGTGTTTATGAGAGAGGTGCCACCATTTTGAGAGCCCAACTTCTCCAAACCACAGAGGAGCGCTAACTGAAGCAGTTCGGAGTGTTTGGACGTTTCTGTGTAATGGAGATGTTTATCTGAGAGCGGTGTAGAAGAATTGCCCTGCTGCCCTGTAGCCCCGCCCCCTGAGGGCAAATCTGAGTGACTGCGCTGCTCTGCTCCACTAATGCTTTGACCGCTGCATGTCGTAGCTACTCGTCAGTTTTATATCCATCAGTGAAAAAAACTAGATGGATTCTTCCTCTGGTGCTTGTTAGCGTTGTCACTATCCGCGCGCGCGCGCGTGTGTGGATGATAATCCAGCGGAAGACAGCGTGCCGATGGAGGACGCGCGTTACTACACAATGACTTGTGTTACACGGCACAGAATCTAATCTCCATCTAATCTAGAAAAGCGTGCTACTTGCTAAGAATAAACATCAGCCTAACGATTGGTTTCTTAGATCGTTCGTAGCCGTATCGCAGGGACGTAGGCTGCAAGGAAGAACCGGTTAGGGGCGTGGCCACACATATCATCTGCATGTTACATTGTCACAGGAACCCGGCTGTGAGTACAGACGAATCGCTAGCATTAGCATTTTACCTGTGGTTTTGAACTACTTACTTGCTAACAAAGACTTGCAAAACTGAAGTCAGGTGTGGCTAATAACTGTACACGATTTTAGCTGTAAAGGAACAAAGTTTTAATGGATACAGTATTTTCCTGAAGACGTTTAAATCGTTAAATCTCACAAACATCTAACACACATACAGCCTAATAGTCAGCTAGCCTGAGTTTTTTTTTTTTTCTATTGAAAGTTATGACTAGCATTGACTCCAGTGGCTAATGTAACTAGCTATCAAACATATTTAAACTCAAATTCTAGTTAATTGTAAATATCAGTTATTTTCAGAATGTTTTAATTAGAATTGATTTGCTAATTTTACACGTATTTCTTAAACAAGTTTGCCTTATTAAAGCTGAATATGATATTAAATATGGTGATATGATATTTTTGTTACATCCTGTATCACTTTAACACAACAGTTTTCGGTGTTTGTTTTGTTGCGTCTTTGTTGGCGTGGGTTGAGCTGATTCGGTGAAGAAAACTACAGGCGTCTTTATTATTTTCCCCGCAGCAGTAGACGTGTAAATCGATCTGTCGCTAGCTGCTGGTGAAAAGCGCGGCTCCAGCCTCCATCATCTCGAGCGGTTTAAATATTTGGACAAGTACACGGCGGCGCATTCATACGGCTGACACGGGCTTGTTTGGAAAGTGCCCCTTAGGTTAAATGTTGTAATTATGATGTCAGATGAAATGGGTGTTAATTCGTCTCTTGGCTTCCTCCGCTCGCTCGCTCGCTCACTGTTGAGTGATGAATCTCGATCCTGCAGCTCTTTGTCACGCAGTCTGAAGAGCTCGCTAGCGCGTTTACGGCTCAGTGGTGAGACGAGCTGAAACACGACCCGAGGTGATCCCGTTCACCAGGTGGAGAATCCTCTCACGCGCCGGCTTCTCACTAGCGCTTCTGTTAGATAACGGCGCAGCAGCAGTTTAATACAGTTCCTGGAATAAAAGCATGATCTTTACATTGGAGCCTCGGCTCCTCCATCGGTCCGGGAGCAGAACCTCATACCTGACATGTTCTGCTGCTGCTGAAGATCTGTGTTTCTGTTCATCATGTTTGTACAGAGTGCTTATTCGAGCACTCTGCCCGAGGGCCTAATTAACAACTATGACATCCTCGTTAGTTAAGAAATAACATCAGGTGACAACAACATCAAGAAAAAAATTACAACACAACAAAAGTAACAGTTGCAGTGTTTCACCCCTGATAAGTAGAACCATAGAACCATTCAAAGAGGGTGTACTTACTTTTCCTCGATACTGCCTATCTGCATTAATGTCTGCTTTACACTACTGTGACAGGATTGGCTGATTGAATAATCTCACAAACAAGTGGCACCTGGTTAAAACTGATTGTATAAGACGTATAGTTTGTCTGCTAATAAACAACAAAATGGCGGATTTTTCGACCAGTGCACTAACAATGTGCGCATGCTAATGCTTTAGCATGATACTAGTGCACAAGTCTGTTTCTTTTTCTTTTCTTTTCCTTTTTTAATTTTGTCCAAGGTCGAGCGAGCTGGCGGCGTTTCACAGCACATTAGCGCCTCGAGTGCTGCTCCATTTGATACGTTTGATGTGAGGAGGACTTGGGGGGACATTAAACGCAGTTGAAGTAATGGCTGACCCTTAGCATGCGTAATTGGCCGATCGTTCATGCCTGGGATTATGACATCACCACCCCGCCCTCCCTGAAACGTGGTCTCTCACAGATCTGGAATGTTCCGGTGAGACATTCCGTCTGCGTTGTGAGTCGAGTCAAAACTGCTACACGACATGAAATGTGACAGCTTAGCGCTAGGTGGATTAGCTAGCATGGATGATTTTTACCTGTTTTGTGCTTTGTTTGTTTGAAGTAGCTGGAACAAGTCAGCTAGCATAGCATTAGATAACTAGATACAATATTAATCTCAAAGAGAAATTGTAACCGGTTGTTAGCAGCTGCGAACAAATTTGTTAGCGTGTCCATGCTACTGAAGACAAAGCAACATTTTTTTGAGCAATCGGCTTTAAAAAAATCTACTTAATCTGCTGTTGTGAGGAGCTTAGCACATCTCTCGCTAGCACATCTCTCGCTAGTAGACACAGTCTCTCAGATTTGTTCATCAAAATGGCAGCCACATGAAACAGGAAGTGAGACAGGAAACAGATAAACGTCTGATAAATTTAGAAGAGTGAAAAGGATAAAACAGAGTCATTAAAGAAATAAATTACAATACCACTCCGAGACTTTAAAGATATTAAATGTTTTTTTTTTCTTTTTTTTTTAACTCACCCTATAATTGTTTTTGTTTAAATTCAGTCGTATACGTGACGCATCAGACGGCGCGGTAATGAAGTCGTAGCAGAGGATAAACAAAAGAAGAGGCTGCGCGACGGGAAACCGATTAGCCCCCCGATGGCAGAACGGCGTAGCGTTTTTTTTTTTACAAAAATTAGCTCTAATGAGCGACAGATATAAAGCGACAAACAAGAGGCGGAGAGAAGAGCTGATGGAAATGAAAAAACAAAAACAAAATAACTATCGTCACAACGTTATCTCGTACTGTCGAGTTTTTATTTTTGCAAGGAACTGATACAGAAAGAGAGCGAGCGAGAGAGAGAGAGAGAGAGAGAGTGATGAATTGAAACGTCTGCGGTGTTAACCATCTCGCTTATCTCTGTCAAGCGGCTCTGTTGCCATGGTGTCACGGCGGTGTTGCCACGGCTACCGGCGTGTTAGCACAACATCGACAGAGTGTTGTCACAGTGAGCCCAGCTGTTGCCATGGAGGAATTTCACCCCAGACAGAGCTCACGCTCATCACCCACACACACACACACTCACGCACCACACACACGTTATTAGAAGCATGCAGATTCATTCACACTGATCAGGTCACGTGTGTACTGCAGGTCTTCATTGCATGACGTGATTTTTAACATGGTTTTCTTTTTTCTTTCACGAATGCAGATCAAGCACTTTTTTCTTTGTTGCGTTTCCCCGTGTGCTTTGTGTTCTCCCCTGAACTGTTCCACGTTTCTGTTTCCTCGTTTGAGTTCCGCTTGTGTTTCATATGTTTTGATTGGTTCATGTCCCCACATGATCACTTGATTATATTTCTGTGCTGTTCTGCTGCTCTGGAACTACATATAAATTTTTGTGTGTTTAAGTTACACATCCTAAAACATTTTTTCCCTGTTGTTTTTAATACTTTTCCATTTTCAATTTTTTTTTTTAGGAATTTGTTTCCTAAAGAAATATTTTCCTAGTACAGTTTTGAGATAAAAATCAATTGGAGATGATTTTCATGTGGTTAATTGACTTACGGTATATTTCTGATGTATTTATTGATATTCTTCTTTGTTTGTTTGTTTGTATAGGTTTGGTATTATTTATCCACTTTCAGAACTTTTGAGACAAACTGGGTTTAAACTTCCCTCAGAAACATACACTGATCTGTCCATCCGTCTTTGAGGTTCAGGTTGTACAGTCGTTCCTTGTTTTGGTCTGAGCCGCGCCGTGTCCGTGTTTTGTGACGATTTGGTCTTATAGGTCCGTTACGGTCAATTCTGTGTATTTCACACACCCTTTCTGTACATGGTAACTATCGCGTTGATCGGCTCTGGGGAGTGATGTGTATAGAAAAAACACAATAAGCACAAACAGGGTCAGAGTGAAATTGTGACAGTTTTTAATGACACTTGCTTACATGAGGAAATGTGATAAAAATCTAATTAGTTAATAAAATACAGTCCGCTCCATATGGACACGATTGGAGTAGAATAAGTCATATAGCATTGCTCAGGACTCTCAGACTCTCAGACTCTCAGACAGAGGACAAAGTACCGCACACTTCACCAGGACAAGAAGTACCACCGAGGAAAATAACAAGACCAGACACACGCGGAATATAAAGGACATCAGCATCACTTCAGCAGAAAAGTGGGAGTAAAACATTTACAAACACACACACACACACACACACACACACACACACACACGAAACAAGAAACCACAAAAACATGAATTAAACATAAACACATTCAACTTAAATTAGAGCCAACTAAACTCAAAACGTTCAGCTTCCTGTTCGAACCCTTTTGTTTCATTGTCTACATCCTATTTTTAAGTAATATTTTAACCAGAAGTTGTTTGTTCAATTTGGCATCTTTTAATCCACAAATTTAACTGGTTTTAACATTTTAGCCTTAAGACAAATAGCCAAGCGCGTGCACTGACTCACTACGAGGATTATATAAAGATAAAGATAATCTGCGAGCCAATACGATAATGTGCTTATTTTCATGAATCAGTGAAAAATAGTCTGGAGAAGTTACGTGTGGCCCAATACATGGCCGTCACAGTAGCCACGCAACGAAATGATCAACGTTTTGATTTCGTTCATGGTGCAGGTTTAACTTCAGGTCAATACAGAGGCACCGGCAAAGTTTCATTACATTCTGTCCAGACAGGTTACGTGATGCTGTGACAAAATCTGATTGGACAGACTGACAGACAGACAGACAGACAGACAGGCACATTTTTTCTGAGACTGGTTTCTGGTCCTCCAGTGTATGAAACGTAAAGATATAATTGAAAAGCCGAGTTCTGACCCAATGTACAGACAAAACCTTTATAATATTTACAGTATAGAGATTTCATTTACTTATTTACATACGTATTTGCTATTTTACTTAATTGCTGGGTTTATGTATTTATTTGTTTGTTAATTTGTTTATTATTATCCCCCCACATAAGTACTGTAATTTAAATATAAGCAGCTAATGTTCAAATTTATTTGTTTATTTTTTAATCTCCTTTTCAGTGTTAAATGTTTTTTTTTATTTATTTTCTGATATAAAAATTACATTACTGGTAAAACATTAAATAAAGTTTGTTAAATCATTTAAGTTGTAAAATATAAGTTGTTCTGGCACCTAGATTGTGGAACGAACTTCCTCCAGATGTCCATCCAGCAGAGTCTTTGACGATCTTTAAACGACAACTCAAGACGTATGGACTAATACTTGGACTAAACCCACCCCCACCCCCCCCCCCCCTTCCCACCCAAAAAATAAAAAACTCTTCCCAGTTGTGTGTGACTGATGACACTTGGATAGTAACCCAGTAACCCAGTGTATCATTCCAGTGATGTAAACTTCAAAGTACTTTTTGTAAGTCGCTCTGGATAAGAGCGTCTGCCCCAAACGCCTGAATGTAAACGTGTGACATCAGGACGTGTCGAGTTCACGCCGTGGGGGAATAATGTTAACGCGCGTCTGACTGAGATCCATCTGAGCGCTGTATCTTTTGAACAGGGTCAAGGTCGCGGCAAGGTCATGGTCATGTCCTTCCCGTTCAGCCGCAGAGGTAGACGGCGTAGAGGTGTCGGTCTCAGCTTCCAGTCGACCGTTCTGACATTTCCGTCTCGTTCTCATCCTTACATCGTCGCTACTCTCTGGGCCGTGTACTCCGCGGTGGAGTGATGATGATACGGCTCTGTTGTGTTGTGGTTGTGAATAGAAGGTCACCGCTGAATAATTTCCCTCGCCGTCGTCGTTCTCCGTGAACCCGGCAGCTGCAGCGGCAGTTAATAGCACTTAATGACGCTCCGCGCGTCGCCCGCGTTCACCCCAGAGACGCTCGGTCAGGCCGCCTCTCAGCCTCGCTGCCTCGCCGCTCATCTCTGCCACATCATTAACCACGAGACGCAGCTACACAACTCCAGTGTCCTGATTTGCATCGAGCCAAAGACGAGCCGAATACGAGTCGCAGGAAAGTTATTGTAGCAGAAAGGTCGGAGCGACTTCTTCACTAACACACACTCACTTGTTTCAAGGATGTGATGATATTATACACTCACTGTGTGTAACAACTTGAAGCTCAACCGTACATGGAGGAACGAGGACTCTGTCCTGCTGCGGTGTGTGTTTGTGTGTGTGTGTGTGTGTGTGTGTGTGTGTGTGTGTGTGTGTGTGTGTGAGAGTGGAAAAGACTCTGTCCAGGACCTGAGCTGTAATAATACTAACTCACGTCGGTGATGATTTTCCTGTAACATCATGTCCCAGAGTGTGTTACTACTCTCTCTCACACACGCGGACACACACGCGCACACACACGTCAGGGTGGAGAAGATCAGAGGGAGATCATTAACGGCTCTGCTTTACGTTACAGAGACTTCATTACCGCTTCTACTTCAAACTGAGGATCTGACTGTGCACAAGTACACAACTCACACACACACACACTGTCTCACACACGCGTGCTCATGTTTGTTACATACATCTCAGTAACCACACACACACACACACACACTAATTCCAACATCGTAACAATGTTTGTGTAATTTTCTCCATCACTGCTGGGAACGTTCATAAAATATACAGCAACCAGCCGAGCGGTAATGGCACGACAGATACGTGTGTGTGTGTGTGTGTGTGTGTGTGTGTGTGTGTGTGTGTGTGTGTGTGTGTGTGTGTGTGTTTGAGCAACAGCAGGCCTTTTTTATAATGGTTGGACACACACTGAGCCATAAACCTGCGTCATGTCAGAGTGATGGAGCTCAGTGACACACACATTAAATTTTCATCTGCATTTTAAATGTGTACAAACTAAATAAACACTACAGCGCTGCAGCTGCATACACACGGCCGCCCGCCTCAGGAGTAAATCCCTCAAATAACTGAAATTATGCAAGAAATGTGCCTCGGCATACAAACCATTTTCATCACACGAGTGAACAAAGTGAACCGATCGCCGGCTAAGTCGCGCGTACGTCCGGGAGCCGCTCAGAACACGTTTGTGTCAGTGGAAAACCAAGTGAAGTGAGTTTACACATTGTTTGTGGGTTTTTTTGCATTTTGTGTAAGATTTAGTGGAGGCACAGCACCATGAGTCCCAAGAATGTTACCAAGGACGATAACAAGAAGAAAGGGAGCCGCTTTCAGTTTGGTTTTAAAGCAGCCGGTGCCGAGAGGAATTATAAATTAAGGTTAAGTGAGGTTTAATGTTTATTTATTTCATGTTTTTATTGTTTTTATATACAGAGATATGATTATAGTGTTGGAAATCGGTAATATTGGTAATATATTTGGGAGGCTGGAACAGATTATCTGCATTCACATTACTTCCTATGGGACAATGCGTTTCACAATACGACACCTCACCTTAAGAACACACCTCCAGAGCGGATTAAATCCATATGCCGAGGTACTGGTATATTAATAAATAAATAAATAAATAAAGTCATTTATATAATACAAATAATGCAAATATTATTATTATCATTATTATTATTATACACCTTTTTTGAACAGGTGTTTAATAATTAGAACTATATTACTGTTTAACACTGAGATTTAATATTTTGTCTGTTATTTATTTAATCAGAATTTTTATTCAATCAAAATGCACCTCAAAATGGTGGAGTGAATTCTAAAAATAAAGAAAAACATAAAATAAAATACAATTTGAATATTAATAACAAATCATGTTAATATAAAAATATTAATAATAAAGTTGAATAAAAATGCATGAATAAACTAATAATTTAAGGTAAGTGTAGTAAAAACTATTTAAAAATAAATAAAAAATGTTTTTTTAAACTAATCAATAATTATTGGGGGGAAAAAATCAGCACTGTTCCAATCGTAAGGGAAAGCGAGTGCTGATGAGAGTTAAAAACGATTCAGATCATCATTTATCCGCTTATCAGAGTTTATTTACTTATAAACACTTAAGTACAAGCTAAAGCTTTCATAAAAAAATTTTTCAATAAATATATGTCCAGTTTGCTTATTAATAAATAAATCATACACACTGCAAACTGCTGCAGCATCACTTTGTAATCTGCGGTTCCTCGAATTTGCCGTAGTTATACTACTATATGCAGTAATAATCTTTGTAGTGTGTGTGTGTGTGTGTGTGTGTGTGTGTGTGTGTGTGAGAGAGTTTGTTATTTATGTGCATGCTTGATGGAGTTAGCAGGTGGGAGATCAATTTCCCAAGCAGCCCTGATGGATGTTTCAGTTCAGTGAAACGGTGTGTGTGTGTGTGTGTGTGTGTGTATGTGTGTGTGTGTGTGTGTGTGTGTTTCTTGCAGAAGGCCACGGCATTGATGTCAGTGTTTATGGGACGCGTCTCCTAATCATATCAATTGATCTTTATCTGCTTACTGTATCACCATGTCAACTCGAACCCTACACACATTACTGATACTCACACGGAAACTTTCGGAATAAATCGCCATAAAAGTTCTCATGAACAACATTTTAAAAATTCAGCACCTCTTTCGAGCAATCAGTGATTTTATATATATATATATATTTTTTTTTTGTTTGTTTGTTTTTTTTTTTTTTAAAGGAAAACAGCCCAGTGGAGCGTGAAGCTCTGTTCTATTTAACAGAGTTGTCAATGCTGCACCTAGTGGCCAAACATGGGAACTGCAGCAAAAGTAACACGAGGTGTATTGAGGCAGGAACCACGTTGCCCCATGCTCAGAGTCACGGCAGCACAGTTTTACACCAAACTGCCCTCATTTTATTTTAAAAACTTGTGTTATAGCAGAGAATTTTAACAAACAAATGTGTTGCAAATGCAGAGAACGGAGGTCGTTTATTGATCTATTTTAGTAAAGCGGTAAAGGTTTCCACTTTGAATGTGCAAATATTTCAGAAACTCGTGAGTAAAGAGCTGGAATGAGTGATCGCGGTGAGGCTGAAAAACGTTATTAAAGTTATTTTGATTATAATACAAATATGCAATTGCTAATTCCTTTTTTTAACGGCGTGTAGCTCGTTGTTTATACACTGTTATATCGATCATAATCACGTGACTGACAATTTCAGCTCCTCTGAATATCTCCTGGAGAACCGAGCAGTACCGTGTGGCAGAAGGGATGATGTAAAGGCGATAAAGCGTATTAAAAGTGTATAAAGTTACGTGTACGGTAAATTCACACACACTCAGGTTGAAGGCGAACGTTTTTTCATGAATCCTGGATGTTCGTTGCTCGTGTAAACGCTCGTGCGTATGAAACTCCTCAGATCCGTCTTGTTAAACGAGGCTGTAGCCTGGACTCTGCTGAACTTCTTGCCCCACCACAGAGACTTCACACTGCGCGTTCCGGTGTGTAGCGCAGGCGCTACGTGGATAATGATTTTACGTGCTCTGACAGCAAAGCGTCAGATTTAACGCCTAATCCACTTGGGAGTTTACGCGGTGAGCGAGATTCCTCCATCACCTCGAGCAACTCCTGATAATCTGGATAAACGGGACGATTTCCATTTCTCATTTTCTCCTGTTTCACACTCTATTATGACAGACCGGCGTTTGTGATTCCTGTCCCGCAGGGCGAGAGTGTTTCAGCAGCAGCTTCGGCTAATCACGTCACTGTCAAAACCTCGATTAGCTGCATCAGCCGTATGAGGACGCAGCGAACCGCGAGCACTGCTCTGCACTGGAACGCATCAGTGTGTGTGTGTGTGTGTGTGTGTGTGTGTGTGTGTGTGTGTGTGTGTGTGTGTGAAACGCTGAAATACTGATGTTAATGTCCAGATATTTTACCCCCAGAGATTTAAGATCGGTGTGGAGACCCGACAAGACAGAGTGTTTCGTCATACAGGATCCTGCGTTCTGATTGGTCCGTCCGGAAGGTTCTGATTGGTTCTCTATTACTGTACAGGAACACCTCACACACCGGGACCTCCTGATGCTCTACTGGAAACTGTTATAACAGTGCTGGTTTAATGTTTATGGAGCTTTATTGTGACAATAAAGACAAACTGCTGGTAAGGGAAATTATTTCGGTTTGTAGACACGTCGCAAAAATTAATTTAACTAGAAATGCATAAAAATTTGACAATTTGCTTTCCAGTGGTTTCCAGTTGTGTACTGTTAGAAATGTTCAAGTGCTGTATTCACTTTTTGAATTCTTTACGTACATATCGAGTACTTTATTCAAATTCAAATTACTTTATTTAAATTGCGAGTGCATTATGTACATTTCAAGTGCTTTACTTAAAGCCTGAGTACTTTATTCAAATTTGAATTGGTTTATTTAAAATTTTAATACTTTATTTACTGCTTTAGTGCTTAATTAAATTTTTTTGTGGTTTAATAAAATAGTTTTGTGAAAAAATCACCAAAATTTGAGTGCTTTAGTTTAGGGCTGAAACGAGGCAAAATCTTCTGCCTCGAAGCTTCTTTTAATTGATTAAAAAATTTAGCATTATGTTTTTGCGCAATTATTTGTTTGGCGTGACACAGTGCGCTTCCAGATGTATGCATTTAAAAAAATAAATGGGAAGACTTGGTCTCAGTTCGACTTGAACGCCTCTCATATGTGTATGCACGTTCAAGTCACACTGGGACTAAGTAGGGCTGCTCTGATCAGGATTTTTGGGGCCGATCTCTGATCACTAGAAGCTGTATGGGCCGATACCGATCACCGATTACAGGGTCTAATTGAAGCCTTATTATGTGGCATTATTTATTAAACTATATTTAACAACAATGTAAATCAAGTATTGAAATTACAAGAAGAGGAACATCATGAATTGACGACTGTATTTATTGGCCTGTGTGTGGTTAGTAACTGGAAACAGCTTAGCGCTTGACAAACTTTCCTGTAGATAAAATAACAGACAAGTAGGATGTGAGTCGCAAGTGTTATGCGCTAACCCCCCCCCCCCCTATTATTATCTCTATCTATTATATCATGTTATCAAATATGACATCACTATTATAATTTACCCCAGGCACGTCACATGTGTCAAGACCATTAATACAAATTCTCATACAATGTTTATTTTCTGACAGATTTATTTTGCAGGGACATTCATGTGAATGTATAATGTCATGTATAATGTTTGCACTAAATAAATATTTGTTATGAAGACTTACACGAAATAATTTTTATTATAAAATAAGCAAAATAAAATATAAATCCATCTTGTATATGAAAAAAAAAATTAGGAAAAAAATTCCTATTCAACATGTATTATTTATATTGATTATTTTATCATCAAATTCGTTTGGTCTAATTTGTAATTAATAAACCTATAAATTTCTGGTGATTTTACGTGTGTGTGTGTGGGGGGCAATTTGTGGCAGGGAGGCATTTTAGCGCATAACGCCGGAAGTTCTGCAAGGTCCGCAAGCATCCGCAAAAAAAAATAAAATAAACGTGGAATTTTTCATGTTTAAAAACTTGTTTAAAAAAATGTAACGTTTGACAAACATGTTTACTTGCTCTCCCGCTCTCTCAAATGTCTGATGAGGTTCGTGGTGTTAAAATGCTTTGGGTGTTTCCCGCCTCGTGGAGTTGGCTTGTTACACAGGTTGCTAATGTATTGTCTTTTTCACACAACACGTAGAATTGCCAGACTGGTGAAGCCATTTTAGCAGCGCGCAAAATGTCTCGCAACTTTTGCGTCATCTGATCGGCTTTTCTATATCGGCCATTATAGAGACTGCCGATCAAACTTCCCAAAGCAATTATCGGTGACCGATCAATCGGAGCAGCCCAGGACTGAGTGTTATTTATTTTTTTGAGAAGTATATTTTACATCGCTGTTTAATTAAGCAAATGTACAGTTTATCCGATTCAATTTTTGGTAGACTACGCGATTACTAAAATATTAGAGAGCTACAGCCCTACTTTAGTTATATGTGTCTTTATTTATATGTGAGTAATGCACTCGAAATGTGAAAAAAAGTACTCAAAATTTAAATAAAGCTTTACTTACATTTCAATAGCTTTACTTGAATTGAGTACTCCTTTAAAAATGTAAATATTTTATTCAAATTCTGATTACTTTATTTACATTTTCTGTGCTTTATTTAAATCTTGATTCATTTTTTCAGATTTCGAATGCCTACAGTTTTGAATGCATTATTCAAACTCCGATTGCTTTTTAAAAAATTTCAGCGCTTTATTCCTTATTCATTCTACATTCATGTTAGTGAATGACAAAACAGATTTTTTTTCTTAATTCTACATCAGTTAGGTATGACACTACATTGTGATTGGTCCGATTAATCTTATTGACCATGAGGGGCGCGATATCCGACGTTTCACCTCAGTCATGTTGAGTCGGAGCAGAGACCGTTGGTGTCCCTGGTGCACGCACAGTACGGAACTACAGTAGTTCAGTTAGCTAATCGACTCTCTGAACAACGCCTGTTTCAATTGGAACTAATAATAAAACATACACAGGCCACGCCCATAAGAAGGGAGGGTAGTGTGGGGCTACACGTGTGTCTGAGGCACATGTGAGGCTTATCAGGTGTCTAGGGTTAAAGGTCATAAAAACCTCTCCAAAATTACTTTTTTACTCTAGAAACTAGGCACTGACAGTAACAGAGAGTGAATGACCAAACACACACACATACACACATACACACATACACACACACACACACACACAGTTATATTTATATCAAGGCACTTATTTTCTCTCTTTGAACCTAAATTACATTTGACAGCATTTCTCTGTGAAACAGACAGAGAGAGAGAGACACAGACAGGTCTTCAGAGAGAGAGAGAGAGAGAGAGAGACACACAGACAGGTCTTTAGAGGGAGAGAGAGAGAGAGAGAGAGACACAGACAGGTCTTCAGAGAGAGAGAGAGAGAGACACAGACAGGTCTTCAGAGAGAGAGAGAGAGAGAGACACAGACAGGTCTTCAGAGAGAGAGAGAGAGAGAGAGAGACACAGACAGGTCTTCAGAGAGAGAGAGAGAGAGAGAGAGACACAGACAGACAGGTCTTCAGAGAGAGAGAGAGAGAGACACAGAGTAAG
>JAAGKR010006517.1:0-42448 GCA_011419295.1 Clarias macrocephalus
ATCTCTATTTCTCCCTTTTTTTTTTAACCACAGGCCATATCAGCTGCACCTTCATATTGACTAATTGCCATGGATCTGTTCCACAGCACAACCTGAGTCCTGATTACCCAGAATTCCGACTCCTTCCCAGTGGCTGCCGCTTCACCAGATGGCGTATTTGATGCTGGGAAACATTAGCACGATACTCCCCATGTGGGATATAAGCTTGCTTGTTTGTTTGACCCGTTGTACGTCCCCTCTGCTCCTCTATCCCTCTCCTCTGCTCGCCGACTGAGACAATAGCCAGCAATGTGCTGCGCGTGATGTCATCACAATCCGATCGGGAGCCGTTAAAGGTTGGGATGATTTTTGCATCATTGAGATCGATTGAATCATATCGGGTGTTATTATGGTCAGAATGCCACTTGATGATATAGTACACTGCAGCCTGCTAAGGAAAAATTGCACACCTTGTTAAGGCTGAAATGCTCATTGCACATTTCCCGGTGCTGCTGTGTGTAGGTGGCTCATTTCCTCTTTCTACTGGATCTCACCGAGTTAGCCTGGGTCAACTCAGCTCTAACTCGAACAACACTGGCATTGTGCAATGTTAATGACTGGCATTTCCGTTCCTACTTGCTTGGATAACACTTCACTATTTCACACACAAACACAAAAGTGCATGTCAAGGAAAGATATTTCCTGAGAGTTAACATTACAGCACCAAGAGATGTGTGACATTACTGTACATACACGCACTACAGTATGTGAGGGACGCTGTCCTGTCCGTCCTGATTAGAATTCCTATCCCTGTCCGAAACTTATGGACCATGGACGTGGACAGACTTTGTGCAAATGGATGTTTAATGCTCCAAATAAAGGTTTATTTTACAAAGTTACTAGGTGATTCGTTTTCCTGATACACAATGAAACTGCGCCTTTGAAAGAAGAGTGAAACAGAGCGAGCGAGCAAAGCGAGGGAGTATCTCAGGGGCCTAATGACATAATGACACTGAGACATGTAAATGAAATAGTAAAATACGGGACCTTTAATGCGCTCTGATTTACATGAGTAAAATACATCACATAGCTCTTGAATGATCTCATCGTCTATACTATACTGTTTTATCCCGTATTCAGGGTGGTGGGAGGGGGGGGGGGTGTGGTGGTGGTGGTTGTTTTGGGGCAAGAGACTGGGTACACTCTGGACAGGGTGCCAATCCTTTTCACAGGGCACACACACACACACTTACAGCACGCACACACTCACATACTCATTCACACACTACGGGCAATTTGGGTATGCCATTTAGCCTGTGGGAGGAAACCGGAGCGCTGTGAGAACGCACACAGACCCTGAGGCGGGAATCGAACCAGGTTCACAATATGATTTCTGTTTTTAATATTTTTTTTATTTATTTCGTTTCATAGATAGGCCGTGTAGTGGTGTAGTGGTTAGCGCTGTCGCCTTGCACCTCCAGGGTCTGGGTTCGATTCCCGTCTCTGTGTGCATGGAGTTTGCATGTTCTCCCCGTGCTTGGTGGGTTTCCTCCGGGTTCTCCGGTTTCCTCCCACAGTCCAAAAACATGCAGATTAGGCTAATTGGTGTTCCCAAATCGCCTGTAGTGTGTGAATGAGTGTTTGTGTGTGTCTGTGCCCTGCAATGGATTGGTCCATGGTGTACCCTGCCTTGTGCCCTAAGCCTCCTGGGATAGGCTCCAGGCCCCCCGTGACCCTGAATACAGGACTAACCGGTCTAGATGATGAGTGAGTGAGTGTGTGAGTTTCATACAGTAGATGTTCCACAATATCAAAACTGACATTAAACCGTACACATTACAATATATTACATATTAAATATATACCGTAGCACTGGCAAATTCATGTGGCATAAAAGGAATAAAACTTTTATTATGGAAAAAACTATCAGGTATGATTTTATTTTTTTTATTTTTAAATAACAGCACGTCCCGTCGTGTCTTACTTTGGTCCTGCATTTCTAAGGCCGGTGGAGTATTTTTAAATATTCTTCAATAGCATATTTGCATAGCAAAGGAAAAAGGAAAAAAAAAGAAGAAAAAAAAACAACCTCTGCTGCTTTGTTTATTCTACCCAGCTGAGTTTGTGTTGTTTCAAGACTATGCAAAAAGAAAAAGAAAAAAATCTCTCTTCTGCCTAAAAGGTGACAGGATTGTGTTTATTTGAATGCGCTTCTTTGAATGTGTTTGTACAGCATGTCCAATTCAGTGAAAGTGTGCCATATGTTTACACAGAGCGCGGACGGGGAAAGGCTCAGAAATGCAAAGTGTGAGCGACGCTCCCTGCTGAGCGCATCTTTTACAGATGCAGCAGCAGCAGCCCCGAGGCGATGCTTTTTAACACAACACCAAAGAGTGACGGGGACTAGAAGAGACAAGTGTGCTCATGTCCTCCTGCTGTTCTGTGCATCTCTTTTCTCGTGACCCTAAAGAGCCCGGTCACTTTTGTTCAGTTGGCAGAAGTGCACGCTTGTGTGTATACTGTACATACAGACACTGTCTAGACACTGGGGTCAGAAGATAATTTCATCTTTTCTTAGAAAACAAAAAACACTACCTATAAATGCATACAACCCATACACCCACCCACCCACCCACCCACCCACACACACACACACACACACCAGTGGTGAATGTCCTCTAAAGCGACCTCCATTTTTTCGCCTCTATCAGCCGGAGCACAGATAAAGCACCTTGTGCAGGCAGTCCAGATTAAAAGAGATGCAACTGTGATCACAGCCACTACGACGGCTCTGAGACAACAGATCATCGCTCACCGAGCGCAGGTGAAACGCCAACGCTATTCCGGCTCGATAATCATCACTCACAAAGCAAATGCCACTGAGATGAAAATGCCTCGTCGCAGCCTCTGGGGCTGATGCTTGAAAGGTGGAGCAGCTCAGAAGAACTAAAGGAACCAATAAAACAGCTAAAGCTGGCATCCCTAGAGGAAGACAGTGAGAGAGAAGAGAGAGAGAGAGAGAGAGAGGGCGAGGACATGCAGCGCATGACTAATTATTCAGACTAACCAAGGGTGAACGATCTCCAAAAGAGCTATAGTATAATAAATTCTTTTGGAGATTTGGCCGAATATCAATTTAGGCTCCAGTATGTAATTCAAGTTCACCTCAAATATATTTTAAAAATTCTCATTCGGACTGTTTTTACATAAAGAGCCGCTGTGAACATTCAGTCAATCCACGACCTCGTAATGCTCACAGCGCCACTTACACGTCACAGGAACTCGGCGGGGAATTATTGCCACATTCATATACAGTCCTGACTTTGCTCTGCTCCAAGCCATTTCCACATGTTGGGGCCATTAAGGGAGTTCCTGGGAGGCCAGCGTGAAGCAGGCAGTCCGATCATGGGTCCAGTGTACTTAGAAATCTTTCTACCCAAGTCCTAGTGAAACACTGGGATAAGTGCATTAGTGTATGACACAGAGCGTTAAAGGTCAGTTTTTACCCTCATAACTGAGTTCTGTTATTCTGTGCGGCCAAAAGTCCCGGTTTGACTTGAACACGCCTCGCACTATATTTTACATTAGCAAATCATTATTTATACTTTGTCACTTTCACACAGCTTCCTAAAAATAGTACATCAAATGAAATTGTGATTTAAAAGGAGGTACGCCGGGTAATTAAAAATGAAAGCCACTGGCCTATTTGTAACAGAAACTAAAGGAAAGGGAAAAAAAAAAGATGCTCAGACATTACAAAGGAATACCAACAGACCGAAACCTTAAAGATATCCAATTATGACTGAGTAAGGGTGAGAGGAGTAACAGTGAGAAAGAGACAAAGCCATTATTTCTGACAGCAGGTGAGTTATGTTTGGCTTTAATTAAAGATGCCAGCGAGCTGTTAATAGCGCTCATTAATTATTAGCGACTTAGTGCCGGGCTGCTGTCGTCTTCCCTCTGATGTCACCTTGGTGATTTCATCACTGAATTGTACACCGCCTGACAGAAAGAAAAAAAAACAAAACAAAAAAAAAACAGAAAAAAAACCTGTTTCTGTTTCAAAAGTGTCAAATTATTGGCGTGAATCAGGGAAAGACAACGTTAAAAGTAACAGTGGTGAGATGGAACTTACGCTGTATAAAGTCCCTGCTTTACATGAGAAGAAATTTTTTTCATTCAAGTTACAGCCGGAATTGCTGTCAAAGCGAGAAACAGTGCATCAACAGCTTTAGATTTGGCGTTCACCATGCTAAGAGTGTAATTATAAGCAATTAGAGCAGATTTTATAAGTAAATGGTATTGACACAGAGTCAGCCAATAAAGATAACCCATGTGAAGAGTATTTAATGTGCATCACTTCACTCATTCATTCATCATCTCCTATACCACTTATCCTGTACAGGGTCGCAAGGGCCTGGAGCCTACCACAGGAGACTTTGGGTATGAGGCGGGGTACATCCTGGACAATCTATCGCAGGGTATAAACACACACAAACAATTTTGGAACCTAATGTGCAAGTATTCGAACCGTGGAAAGAAACCCACCAAGCACGGGAATCGAACCCGGACCCTGGAGGTGCGAGGCCACAGGGCTAACCACTACGCCACCGTCCCGTCAATTAAGCACAGTATTTAACAAGATAGTTAGTTAGTAGTTAACAAATAATGGATCTCACCCCAAAAACTGTTTTATCTTTTTTTCCCCTCTTAGATATTTATATTACTTATAAATGACATATTTATGATTTTCTATATGGCGTTACAGTCTCTTAGCTTCTGCGCCATAGATTATTAGCCTAATGCAGCTTCTCGGTTGTCATCTTGTCCTAAGTGACTGCAAACTATTCTAAGAAAAACATTCTTTCCATTTACAGCGCTCAGCTTCACAGAAATGTTTGTGTTTCTCCGTTTATAGAGTATAATAACCTACTGTGCTCTAAAAACAGCAGCGAGTCTGTGGGATATTACTGAATAAATAACTGGGCGTGTTTAGTGTGTGTAAACATACAGCTGTTCCAGAAGCTCTTTCATTAATGCTGAACTGGTCACTACTCTTAATGAAGAGCGCACTGAAAGACGTGCCAGAGAGATCCAAGAGTGGGTTTAATTAGATGTAGGATAATGAAAAAGCACAATGACTTTCCAATCAAACTTGTAATGAGACATGTTTTCTCCATCCACCCTGTTTCTGTGCAACACCAGTAAATGATGTAGGTCTATACTACATAAGAATAATCTATCCTAGTAAATAAATAAATGAGCTTTTATCCTAAATGATCCCAGTTTCTAATCGACACGGTGGCGTAGTGGTTAGTGCCGTTGGCCTGCACCTGCAGGGTCCAGGTTCGAGTCCCACCGTGGGGTTTGTGTGCATGGAGTTTGCTTGCTCTCCCCGTGCTTGGCGAGTTTCTTCTGGGTACTCCGGTTTCCTCCCACAGTCCAAAGACATGTAGGTTAGGCTAATTGGCGTTCCCAAATCGCCCGTAGTGTGTGAATGAGTGAGTGTATGTCTGTGTGTCTGTGCCATGCGATGGATTGGCACCCTGTCCAGGGTGTACCCTGTCTTGTGCCCTTAGTCTCCTGGGATAGGCTCCAGGCCCCCCCGTGACCCTGAATACAGGGTCACGGTATAGAGGTATGAGGCACAGTATAGAGGATGAGTGAGTGAGTGAGTCCAGACACATGTAGACGCAGCTAATTGGTGTTCCCAAATTGCCCGTAGTGTGTAACCCTGCGATGGATTGGCACTCCGTCCAGGGTGTACCCCGCCTCGCGCCCTACTGTAAGTCTCTTAGGACAGGCTCCGGGCCCTCCGCGACTCTGTATACAGGATAAAGCGGTATAGACGATGAGTGAGTGATCCTAGCAAACACATAACCAAACAATGAATACCAGATTTTACAAAAGGCATCTCAAATTCAAATTTTCTTTGTTTGTGAATGTGCATTTGGTGACGCCCACAAAACTCCATCAAAGAGGAAAGCGCAAAATGGCCAGAAATGAAAGCAGAATTTCTTTGAGCAAGAAGTTAAAGCAGTTTTAACTCATAACAACTAGAAATAATACTATCATCAGATAGGAACAAAAGCAGGAACAAAAAAAAAAAAAAAAACAATAAAATATGAAATGTGAATTTGGTGTCGTCTATCACACGAGATATAATAAGTAAGGTCAAAAGAAAATGGATTCACAAAAACCATTGTGCTACCGGGAAAGCTAAACCATGACAAAGTGTTTGAAAATTAACCAGATTGCTGTGGCAAACAGAACCGACTTATAAGCCAGCTTTTCCCTCCGGGGAAATAAAAAAATGATTCTCTAAATATCCACTACTTCCTAAGGGCATCATGTGCTGACGCTTTCAGTTACATCAATTCTGCTATTTGTACTTCCATGGCTTATGGCTGGCATCTGCACAGACCGACCCATCCTCCCTCCATACGGCAGCATGGCGCGTGTGTCTGTGGATAGAAATATACATATACGTATATTTTATGTATACATGATATATATGTATATTTGTATATACAGGGGTGGATCTAGAAAATTATTCATAAGGTGGCAAGAGGGTGGCATTAAAATTATGAGGGGTGGCAACACTGAAGCAAGCATCCTTGCATGATTTTTGTGGATTCAAGGATTCAACGCTATTCTTATTCTTATTCGGTTACATTGTCCTATAAAAATGAAATAAAGGCTGATGTGTGATTGACTTGAACCTGATATCTGGATTGGAACGTTAGATAAAAACTCTTTTATTTTTAGAACACTAGGACACTAGTGCTGGGGTGGCAAATGGGGTGGCAAGGCTTTTTCTTAGGGTGGCAATTGCCACCCCGTGCCACCCCAGTAGATCCGCCCCTGTGTATATACTGTATATACGAACGCACACACACATTTTTTGTATGAACGCTCATAAGCACGATATACACATAAATCAGTTTGTATCCAGATTGATAAATGAGACCCAATGTTCATGCAGACTATGAACCCGTCCATAGACAAGCATGGAAACACAGCTCAAATACAAAAACCCTACAGCGTGAGAAATGATTCCGTTTTGAGATTTTCTTCCAGAATCACTTAGATCCGTGGCATGTGTTTGCAAATACTAAGTCACTTGCAAATTGCATGTAAAATATTCTTGCTGCAGAGAAATAATTAGGTGAAAATGCCAAACAGAATATAGGGAGAATGAGACAGAATATATTTCAATTGTAAAGGCTCTGAACTCTGTTATCGCAGCACTGTTAGACAGAACCTCATAATTGAATGAATATAGTCAAACATAGAATGCATTGGTTTTCATAGACTCTGCAGTAGTGTGTCAAATCATACACGCTTGTCAGCAATGTACGGCTATTTCCGAGGTTGTGTATTTCACTTCTACAGTTGAGTACATGAGTGTTTATCTGATTTAAAGCCGGAGCAAAACCAAAAGAACGCAAGCAAATCTCGCTTTGACAGCCAGACAAAGATATTTTAGCGTCTACTGTACCATTTGATGTTCGGCTGCTTCTACCTCTTGCAGCGCTGTTAAATCCCTTACAGTAAAGTAACTCGCGCCTCCGAAAGTACTGGGACGGCAATTTTGTTTTTGAGATCAGAAGATAAATATGGGATGAGACATCAGAGATCAGAATTTCAGCTTTCATTTCCTGATATCTACATCTAGAGTTTTTTTTTTTTTTTTAAAGAAACTTAGAACATGGCACATTCGGTTGCAGACGAGCCAAACTTTGCGCCTGCAAAAGTTGGACCATGTGCTTATTGTTTAGTTGCATGTCCCTTGCTTCCGATGATATCAAGCCAGTGACAAACTTGGATTTGGCTTTAACTTGGACAAAGTTTGGATTTCTTTTCTTCATACTTACAGAACAACAGAGTTAAAATAACACGCATAGCATGAGGTAATTAAGCCAGTATAATAACAGCCAGTGATTTTAAGACACAAAGGTCAGCTGTTCTGGAATAGTATTGTCAAGTGCATTTGCAAAAGTCATTAAGCACCATGATGAAAGATCATCTCACATATCACATCAACTGTTCGAAGGAGAAATTGTAGGGTTCTTTCCTGCCATGAGGAAGGCCCGGGTTCGATTCCCAGCCAGTGCCCAAACCCAAGTTGCTGGATGCAGTGCCAGTCCCAAGCCCAGGTAAAATGGGATGGTTATGTCAGGAAGGGCATCCGGCGTAAAACAGGTGCCAAAATTGTTGTGTGGATCAGCTGTGGCGACCCCTCAACGGGAGCAACCGAAAGACTAACAACAACATATATACAGTATACAGTATGTTAGGATACAGTAACTCAATATATATCAATACTTATAATAAATCTACGATATATATATATATATTCAGTATTTCATGTTGCATAGGCACCCAAAATAACAGATGTAACAAAAGTGCAATGGAGCAGATCTGAATCCCAGGAGAACAACACTTCTATAGTAACCCCTTTCTTCCATAACAGAAGCATCACGAGCCACAACAACATACTGTAACTGCATCTCACTGGACTGGTTAGAACATAACAAGCACCGGCTGCACTCTTCTGCACCTCCCTCTCTCTCTCTCTCTCTCTCTCTCTCACACACACACACAAACAGCCAAAGTTTAATGAGTAAGAGCTAACCTCTTGAGTCTCAGTATGTGTTTTGATCCTAGTATTTATATTCAGTAGCACTGAAGAACTTTGGAAACTATACAATGTATGTGGTTTTATAAAAAGCGAAATCCGGGCCACTCTTTTAAGGTGTTCCCAAAAAAAACAAGAAAGTCTATATATAGATATTTAATGGGGTTTTTTACTTTGGCTTGTTTTTCTTTTTGGTCGTTTTTATTGAATGCTGTGTTGTGGTTCATACTAAAGTCCGATGGATCCTTCAAAAGGGTTTTTAGTTATTTATTTATTTTTTTAATGTTGAGTGGTTTTCCATCTCGGTGCCTAGACACCCTGAGACATTCTGCCTACTGATGCTGAAAGGAACTGAAAGAACCTAAAGTTTGCATTTCAGTCCCTAAAGAGTGACATGTGGCGTGTTAGTTGACAGCGTCTGTCACATTACCCATGTCTGCCTTCTCAGTCTTCCTTCTTGTAGAATCTAAACTTTTTAAAACTCCCTTATATCTCATCTCTCTCTCTCTCTCTCTCTCTCTCACTCTGTCTGCTAGAATGAATATCATTTTCAGTTACAGTTTTCTCTACATTTTACACAACAGCAGAACCAAGTCCTAAGCCAGGAGGAAGCTTTTTTGCCTACAGCAAACGATGTTCCTGAAATACAAATTAACCATCAGTCATAAACCTCACAGCCAGGCCTTAGTGCATCATCCCTCTTTTTTTTTTTTTTTTTTTTTTTAAGTGCAGCGTTGGAGGCTACTGGCTCTGCTCTGTTGTCTTATTAAAAAGCCCCCAGGGTTTATCTCTACAATAAACACACCCACACTGTTATTCACTCTTAAGAGTTTTCCTTTGAGTTTTCTGGAGTTGCTTAAGTCTCTCTGCCGTGTTCCAAATGAGACTGAATGACAAGAGACGCCTGGGATGTACGGAAAGGGTTCCAGTTGTACTTTATTATTATTGCTGAAATGTGAAAGAAATGCCATAACAAACCACGAGGAGAATCTAGTATACATTTCTCAACATGGGAACTTCGAAACTTTGCCAAGATTTTCGTTAATACTGGGCCAGCTGTCGCTATTAAGGCGAATGTGGGTAGGTTATGTCACAGCTACCGCAGGAGAGAAAAAAATTGGTAGTTACTTTAGAGTTCAAGATTTTTAAGTAGATTTCCACGCAAAGCTCTGGGATGATGACGACTGCTAAACATCCGCCTCTCGATCTAATGAATGCTCACGGCCAGATGATCGCGATCCCGTCGCCAGCCAATCCACAACTTGATTCTCTTCCAGCTTCCACCGCCAGAGCCAAGTAATCAGCGCTTGCGGAATGGTAATTACCCGGCTCAGGTGTGTTAGGAGCTGGAACAGAACGCCGACCATGGACTGACTGGGGTCCTCAAGGACTCGTTGCGAACCTTGGCTACGCGGTCGGTTCATTTAAAAGGAATGTGGATGTTTTCCCTCGGCTTAGTGGCCCCAGGAAATCAATAGTAGCAGTATTAAGTAAACATAATTATCCTGGTAGCTCAGTGAAAGCCATGTTCATCAATCTGACCTTCTAGTGATTTAGAGAGTCTAACATTCTTTCAAAGGCATTGATGTCACCTAGATATGGATTCAAAAACAATACGGGTCCTTTGTATTGCTAGTGAGTGCACGCTAGTCTGATTAGCGTGCTCGCATCAAGGCATGAAGCTAATAAACTGAGCTAGAATTAGAACTGATTAGCAGCAAATAATCCCAGGAAAGCTGGCATGATCCCACTTCAGCCATACATAAATCTGACTGTGTATGTGCGTGTGTGATTTAAGCATGAAAAGAAGCAAATAAGTAGTAATGCATATTAACTGTTGGTTTCAATTATTACAACAAAAAAAAAATGCAATAGTTAGTTTTAATCCACTAATTTGACCTGGTGGCGGCACGGTGGTGAGTTGGTTCGATCCCCGTCTCTGTGTGCATGGAGTTTGCATGTTCTCCCCGTGCTTGGTGGGTTTCCTCCGGGTACTCCAGTTTCCTCCCACAGTCCAAAGACATGTAGGTTAGGTTAATTGGTGTTCCCAAATTGCCCGTAGTGCGTGAATGAGTGAGTGTATGTGTGTGTGTGTCTGTGCCCTGCGATGGATTGGCACCCTGTCCAGGGTGTACCCTGCCATGTGCCCTAAGTCTCCTGGGATAGGCTCCAGGCCCCCCGTGACCCTGAATACAGGATAAAGCGGTATAGATGATGAGTGACTGAGTGAGTGAAAGTAATTTGAACTGGGTTAGCAGCGTTCCAAGAGTGCTTACTGTATGTTTCCTACAGTATAACACACAATACTACAGTACTGTTAGGGGCATTATGAGCAGACATGGCAAAGAAAATGTTTCAGATCTTTGAGTTCATTTTTTGATCTTTGAGGGAGCGAAAACAAAAGTGTTACGTTTATATTTTTGTTTTGTTCGTAGTATGGCTAGCACTGTTGCTTCTAGGGTTGGTGGTTTGAATCTCACCCTTGGTCTGTGAAGTTTGTGTGTTCTCTCAATGCTTGGTAGGTTTCCACCAACAGGCTCAAGACATGTAGTGTTTGGTTGATTGGCTTCTCCAAACTTCCTGTAATGTATGATTGGGTATGTACTTGCACCCTGTGATGGCCTGGCACCCCAGGGTTAGCCTAACCTGCTTTGTCCCCTGAGTTCCCTGGGATAGACCCCTCTGACATTGTGGGTTGGCGAAGAGATGCCTCTGT
The DNA here is from genome assembly GCA_011419295.1 of Clarias macrocephalus. Taxonomy (NCBI): domain Eukaryota; kingdom Metazoa; phylum Chordata; class Actinopteri; order Siluriformes; family Clariidae; genus Clarias; species Clarias macrocephalus. The sequence continues at coordinate 11,337 of JAAGKR010006517.1, forward strand.
GGATCAGACTTGTTTCTCTGACGCATCCCATGGGTGATCAATCGGATTGAGGTCTGGGCAAGCATTGAGCTCTTCATCTGCTGGGCCCCTTGTGTGGTAGGTTGTAGTCTACTGGGTGTTCCGGTGCCTTTCTTCCAGCCAGCATTTTTCTGTGATTTGTGCTGCTTTGGCTTTTCTGAAAAATCGGACCAGACAGGCTGGCTTTTGGTCCCCGTGGACATGGGTGAGTCTTGTGTGGCCACGATCCTGTCACTAATTTACTTTTATATCAGTGGTAATTACTGGGATACAGACTGGTATATATTATCAGTGTTAAATGATATAGATAATTTGCTATCCTAATGCCTATAGGGACAAAAATATATTATAATCAGCACATGAATTAAAGATGCTCATCCAGAGATGCTCACACAGGCTGCATCACTTTTAGTTAAGGTTTCACCTGTCTTTTTTTATGCGATTGTTTATGGACAATTAAGTCGTTTATTGACAAATCAGGGAAAAATTACACTCACACACTAATATAAACCATTAACTGAATTGATGGCACTACTGTCGGAGCCGCTGTTACACACCAAATGACCAATTTGAGAATTCAGCAATCCTGTGGGATAAAAATTATTACGCGGTAGAAAAACAGATGTGGCGCGCGTGTGTGTGTGTGTGTGTGTGTGTGTGTGTGTGTGTGTCTAAAATGGAAGCATGTGATTTAGCACACACACCGGATTGGGTCTATGAGAGACACAAAAGCGCATTCACTCCAGCCAAAACCACCTCCCCCGACTCAGCCCAAGTGACAGACCTGACGTGACCATGCTGTCACATTCACTCAGACACAACTGCCAGAAGAGCTCGTTCACTGCTCGTCAGAGCTGTTAAACACACACACACACACACACACACACACACACACACACACACACACACACACACACACACACACTCAAATGATGGTGCTGCACTTGTGAAGAGGTGGCACAGCTATTTCTGATTCTCACACCTAGAAAAGCAACACCTTCTCTGCCTTCAGCTGAAGAAACTCAGAGTAAAGACACAGAAAGCAACAGAACGACAGAGAGAGAGAGAGAGAGACAGAGAGAGAGAGAGGACTCTTAAAACCAGCTGCATGTCAGTATACTTCAGCACCAGCGTGCGGAAGTACAAAAAAATGCCTGAACCTTTCTGTTCCACACACCCACAGCTTCTCTGGAAATTCTGGATTTCTGTGAGACACTAAACAGGTACACTCCAGGATACAACACAGACAGTGAAATAATACACTGCATTACAACAGATTAATATTTGATTTCTTTAAAGTGCTTCATAGCAAATCAGACTCTGGTTCGGTATCTCATGACAGTGCTTAGAAAAATGGGGGGAAAAAATATATATATTTTTATATATATTTATATATATATATATATATATATATATATATATATATATATATATATATATATATATATATATATATATATATATATTTACACACACATATATACTTCGTGAACATCCACAACAAAATCACTTCACTGCTTTACAGACGGCTGCATTAGCTCTTCTCCAGTTGCACAGATTCATCATTCATATCCAGTCTAACAGTTTGAAGGCTGTGTATTATAGATTAATTTAACAAGAATCAATGTAGAATTGGATTTTTTGGTTGCTTTTACCAACTTCACTTTATTTTTATTTACTGCACAATTTTGCTTTTATACAGTGTTCACTTTTTTTGCTTTTATATGCAACACAACTTTGTTATAATATAATGCACAACTTTCCTTTTTTATACTGCACACAATATTATTGTATTACCCATCTTATATAGTGCACAAAATCGATTGCTTTTACATAGTGTGACTCACAACTTTGTTTTCAATATACAGTACCACAGAACTTTGTTCTTATATAGTGCACAACTTTACTTTTAATCTACTGCACAACTTTACTTTTATGTGCTGCATAACTTTGTTCTTTTATACTGCACAAGTTTACTTTTTATTTACCACACAATTTGTTTTTAAGTACAGTATACTGCAAAACTTTACTTTTATTTACCCCACAACTTGTTTTTATACATTGCACAACTGCGCAACTTGTTTTTACACATTGCACAACTTCTTTTTACACACTGCACAACTTTTTTTTATACACTGCACAACTTGTTTTTACACATTGCACAACTTGTTTTTACACATTGCACAACTTGTTTTTACACATTGCGCAACTTGTTTTTATACACTGTACTATGCTGTTTTTGTACTTTGGACTATGTACTGCACAATTTCCTTTTGTTCTTATATACTGCACATCTTTACTTTTAATCTACCACACAACTTGTTTTTATACACAGCACAACTTGTTTTTATACACTGGACAACTTGTTTTTATACAATGGACTTGTTTTTATACACTGCACAGTATAATCTGTTTTCATGTACTGCACAACTTTCTTTTGTTTTTATATACCGCATAACTATATTCTTATATACTATACAACTTTGCTTTTATATACGCTCACCTTTGTTCGATTTTATACACTGCTCATGTGTTTCTTATGTATTGCACATCTTTATTTGTATAGACTTCAGCTATAATTTTTTATACATTTCACACCTTTATTTTTATTTTATACTATCTTCTACTATTGTCCTTCTATAATGCTGTATTTTTTATATACTTCTCACATTTGTGTGTGTGTGTTTTTTAATACACTGCTCAGCTTTGAATATTAATGTATTCAAATAAAATCCTGTGTGTCTGCTAAAGCAATGTCCATTTAAAACACATGCATTTGTAAAAGTGACTGACTTACAGGGAAAAAGGTTAAGATGTTCTAAAACTTATCACTATTATGTATGCAACGGAAGCAACGATATCTATACACTTCAGCTAAAATTGTATGCGTTATCTATTATTAACATAAGAAAGTGGAAAATGTAAAAATGCATGAACAAAAGCCCCCCAAAATTCTAATGGACTGATTTTATTCCCACTCTATATTCCTCCAGAGCTACACACACTAAAAGCAAGCTAATCCAATTAACACAGAACAGACAATAAAGTACAGCGTGTCTCGAGCTTTTGTTGCTTTACACAACTCTGGTGAAAAGCAAAAGGCAGAGCATTAGCATGGGCAAAAACATCATATGCAGATGTCCCATGAGGCATGTTTACGGCTACTAATCTCCTTATGTCTTGAGAAGGGAGGCTGCATTAGCATAGCATGGCAGGGCACTTTAGTAACCAGCTGTCTGTGAGTCTATGTGTGTGTGTGTGTCAGCCTCTGTCCACTATATCTATCTTTTCATTAAACAGGACACTGTTTTGCTTTCAGTAATGGCAGGGCTAATTCAATCATTAGTAAAACTGCCTGTAAAGGTAAGAAAGCAAGAAAAGTTTCACGCTATAAAGCATACGCTTTTACGTTTAAAGCATTTAAAAAATTATTGAGTATCCTGTCGATACTTTGGTTATTAATACATACTTGTAAAAAAATAATAATAATAATAAAAAACTGTCTGATACCTATATCCCATATCACGATACGCAAGGTGTATTACCGATGATGTGCGTGTGAATCATGACAAGCGCTCAACTGCTTATATGTTGCACGATCCTTGTTCTTGTTTGAACACGACTCATTTATACAGAGAATGAGAAGTAACTTGCACTTTGCAACATGGACAATAACACTGCTGCTGACACATACATCATATTTTTACCCTTCTATATTTATATACATTTTATTTATATATATTCAGTTTACATTTACACTCTGCACATTCTGTAAATCCTGTGTAATTTCTATATTTTTACTAGGGCTGTCAATATTAATACATTAACTCATGTGATTAATCTAGAAATTTGAAAGCATTCCTATTTTTTTAACACAAACTACTCATATGACCCTAATGGCATGCCATAATCGCAGGCTGAGTGTGATAATGGCGCACATTTAACGTGGATAATAAGATAACTGAGGAAAGTGTGCTGAACAGCCCGTTTCGTTATTAAAAAGCTTCCAGGTGGAAATTTGGATAAAACCAAAAGCTGCATGCTTGAGCTACCTTCAAACATAAAACATGGGTGTGGTGCCTCAAGTGGAAAAGGCTCTAGGTTTTTGATTTTTTGATATCAACCACATACTTCCCAGCCATTGCATGCAGAGAGATTTTAATGGATTACATGAATTCCAACATTCACTCTCTCACTCACTCACTCACTCACTCATCATCTATACCGCTTAATCCTGTATTCAGGGTCACGGGGGGCCTGGAGCCTATCCCAGGAGATTAGGGCACATAATAGAAATAAATCTGAATATTTTAACATTGTGATTAATCATGGTTAATCCCAGACTATGACTGTGAAATGGACTGCATACATTTTTATATATTTCTATTTAAATTCTATTCTATTCTGTAACTTTTGTGAATTTGTGAACTTGGTAACTTAAATTTTTTTTTATTCTTTTTATTGGAAAGTCTATCCGTAGTTTAACTGTATTGCATTTTATAAGTGCATTTTTTTTTCTTTTACTATATTGGAATCTTTCTATTCTATTCCATTTTAGGTCACGGACAGTAATACAAACATTTAACTGCATAACATACTGCATATGATTGTGTACAAAGAATTTTTCAATTTTGAAGTCAGACAGCATCACACTCTCCATTAGATATTGATTTAAAAAAAATACCCATAATTATTAACAGCACACAGCAATAACTGACATTACATAAAACCTGTTCTCCGACACCCCTGACTTCTTGACACTATTCTGGATTCTCACCTTTGTATAAACACCAGTACCAGTATCAGTAAGTACCACTATACTCATATTCCTTGCATCTATGCAGCCCTGGTTTATCTTAAAACATATTATTCCGTAGGACAGGTGTATAGTTATGAGATAGAAAATCCTTGTTACATTAAAAGCATTTAGTTTAGAAATTACAGCTTTCACAGACGAGACAAATTGCCATGGAAGAAGCAACTTCTGCCTACATCCTGACCTTTCACTATTCTACATTTATCTAGTCATCATTTTCCAACAGGCACATATTATACTTCGTTTCCTCTGGCTGAATCTTACACAGAATATTAGACAAAGCACTATAGTACATATGTTATTGTGGGGTACGCTGTCTGGGGAGCACATACGGTACAGGGAACCGAAGGCCATTTCAGATTAGGCAAATTTTTTATGTTGTAAGTGAGGACAAGTAAAAGACGGGTGTTTACATGGAGCTCTCAACAGCTAAAAGAATTCAAATGACGCTAAATATCAGAAACAAGATACATACGTCCCACAGACCAGTTAATTGATTAATTGATTAGGGTGCACGATGTGGAGGCCATGTCATGTGTGAGCGCGATTCCTCACACTCCCAGAACCACTCTTTCACAATGTGAGTCCTGGAATATAGTCGTGCCATGAGGGAAAAGAAAATCTACATTCAGGTCGTCAACTGAAGTCAGTTTATTGCCACGTACTGTAACGTTGCTGAGCCTAGACCTGAGCAACTGAAGCAACGCCAGATCATAACACTGCCTCCAGAGGCTTGTACAGGGGGAACGTCATGTGCTTCTTTCTTACCCTGACGTCCCTATCTCTCCGAAATAGGGTCAATCCGAACTCATGGTATCACATGACCTTCTCCATTGCTGCAAAATCTAATCTTTGTACCACACAGCAATTTTTTTCTCCACACTGTGCATATGGAAATAGTGCTTAACCCAATTCAAGTCATTTAAGTTTTCTCTTACCCACCTAAACACAAAAACATGACATTTCTAGTGTGACATTTTACACAAAGCAAGGTGGTTTGGATTTTTCGTCCCCCAAATCTGCCCACCACACAACTGTCCCCGTCGAAGGCAAAATTCCTTTATGCTTTTATTTTTCCTTTCCATAAAAATCTGTCTTTACTATTTTCCACCCACTGCCAGGCGAAGAAGCCCAGTGGCCCCTGCACACGGTTGTGTTTTTCCTGCACACACTTGCTTTGATTAATCAGCTAATTATCCAGGCCTTCTGGAGCCAAGTGTGTTAAAGCAGCAAAAACACTAAACCTCACACAGTCTGTTGATACACAAAGACTGAGATGCAGCATCTTAGGCAACCAGTGAACGTTAGGCTAGCTAGGTATGTAACACTACTCCGGTGTCAGAGGAATGAGACAGATGGAACTGTTCGAATGCAGATAGGTTTACATGAACAAGAGGAAGTCATGCATGAGCGCTACAGAGAGGACACTGCGTCTCGTGCGTTCGAGGGTGTAGGGCTGAGTGACAGCTCGCTGCTGGAATCTGATTACCATGAACTAATTAATAAATGATACTGCATCATCAAGCACCTGCCCACGCAGAATAACAGTGAAAGTGATTAAAACGCACATACACACACACACTCAGACACACAAATACATTTCTGTAAATGAGCCTATCATTTCATTCTGCTGCAAAAAAAATAAACAATAACCTTAGCACTAAGCTTTGTTTGTGATGCATATGATTATAAATCAATATCGATATTAAAGCTTTTTTTTATATTTTTATTTTATTTTATTATAAATTCTAAACAAGCTTAGCAAATAATTCACACAGGATGCTGTGCCGCCTGCTAATGTGCGAATAGTTTAGAGTGCGCCACCTGTAGGAGTGTTTGGGGGGGATTTTCCTGAAACGTAAGACTGGTTAAAAAATAAATAAATAAATAGGTAAATAAATAAAAGGAAAAAAACTCTTGTAGGACTTGATGGTGAAAGAGGACTATTTTTCCCTTAGACAAGAGTGCGTCAGAAAATGATCCGCACTCTGGCTGTAAAATGTCTTCTAATCAACTTTCCGAAAAGAAAATTACATCATTTTTGATTTTTCAATACACATCTTCTTGCTTTTCATTAAACTTTGTTCATTTTCCCCCATCTCTAGATACCTCATATTAAACAACACTTTGTCTCCTTAGTAAGTAGTTCCAAATTCGAAATGATAGTAAGTAATTCCAAATAATGTGTTTTTTGCCCCCTGATCAAGGGCACTACTCGGTGTGTGAATCAGGCGATTGTACAACCTGCACAGCGCACTAGCTTTCAATTTTACGCTATTCGGGATTCAACCCCAGAACGGTTAGCCACTAATAATTAAAAAGCTTGAAATGTCAGTACTGGCTAACGTTATCTGCAAATCTTAATGAAACATAGAACAACATCACATCACCGTCTCATTTACAACAGAAGTACTGAATGAGCTAAAACGCCAGCAAACGCCAGGAGAAATCACATATTTGTACACCGTCTGCCGTAATCACATAATGAAATCAAATCAAACTTCTGCAAATTCAAATCCTTATTACCTTCTTCACTCATTTTCAACACTCCTGTTTTTGTCCTGGAAAAAGTTACAAATGTCGAATGCCTAATGTCTAGTGCACTGTCATGAGTGACGTCATGGTAGTCACGTGTCTGCAAAAGGTCTATACACACATACTGTAGAATAACCTCCAACTTTACTAACTTCCTAATACAGGTCAGTGCAGCAGACAGACACATGCTCTCACTTTCCTCCTCTTTCATATAGTGACAGATTAAAGAAAGCTGCAGGGTTCCATCGCTCCTCTGCTCGAGTCCCCAGATCTCTTTAGCTGATTTTAGATCCCTGCTGCGGCCGGGCTGATGGTCGGGTTTATGAGCCGGAAGCAGACGGAAAAAGATAGAAGGGGGAAATTGTGATTGAGTTTTGTGTCAGGGAAAACAATCTCTACACAGTCTTTTTGTGTGTGTGTGTGTGTGTGTATAGGGGATGTATTTAGCGTGTGTGTCATCTTTACAAAGTACAACCATTCCTGAGATGAGAAAAACACAAGATCATTTTAACATGGTGAGAACAGCTGGATGTTTTTTTTACCCACAATGCAGTTCAACAACCTGCTTTACATGGACATTTGCGTCTCAAATCAACGGACATGACCTACAAAACCGCTTTATAATCTCTATCACAATCACCTCCTTATGCAAAACCAGACCAGAGACTTCTCAGTATCAGTATCATTAGCCAAAAAAACCTGGTTTGGGTGATTTGTCCGGATTCGTCGAGACTAGAAAGAAAACAAGACAATGCGCTTTAAAACCGATAAACAAAATGCTAGTTCAAGCGCTAAATAAAGAGGTGGATGAGCTAGCCAGTGACTCAGCTCTTCAGACAGAGGCTCATTCCAGCTCTTGGTAGGAGGACACAGAAGAGCCTTGATGCGTTTCTTCATTGTGCTTTGTGAGATAATGGGCCACTAATGGGTCCTCGCTTCATCTCTACCTTAAGAGAGCAATGAAGCAGAACTTTAGTTCTTTAGTCCATTCAGTTCTTTTACCTCCTCGTCTCTGCACTCTGCTTAAACATATCAGCTTTCAAAGCCTGAACTCTCATGTTAAAACCCCCAGCAGCAACATTATACCATAGCCATAGCCAAGCCATGGCTCTGTTGGCACTCAGCACACCTGCGTCAAAGGATTCTGGGACGTGTGTTTTAAACGTGTGGATTTCTGCTGAAAAAAAACAAACAAAAAAATAGCAAGTGAGACAAAAAAACTCTTGTAGGACATAATGGAGAAAGCTGACTTTTTTCCCTCATGAAAGGGTGCGTTAAAAAAAACTATCTGCACTCTGGCTGTAGAATTTATTTTAATTAACTTTTAGAAGAAAATACGCGAATGCGCTGCTGTCGTCACTTTTTCATTAGAAGTGTAAGTTTGTTCTTGTAGAGCTGCATTCAGGGGACCAAACAGATGAAATTACAACTAAGCAAGATCAGGACTATAGAAGGATGTCCAAACAACTCAGAAGGAAGTTTCTGCAGAGTATCGACAGTGTGGACAGAAGTGTGCAGACGTGCATCGCTATTCGATAACACAACACCCTTACACAGCGGTCCTGTGGTTTAATCTGAAGTTTAGGCTTCAGCTTTTCAATAAGCGTCTCGCTGTCTCACTTTCCGGATAATATTCCCATACTGGCCCGTAGGGATCCCGAAAAACGGTTGCCATTTTCTCTAAAAGTTGTGTTGTTTAAGAAATATCACATGTATAGAGTATAGTGCTATATCTCCGAATATAGCACAGCTTCAATGCGAGCGTAGGCACAAGGGGGCGCAGCCATGTAAATATCGTTTAAAGTTTCTCTTCATATTTCCACTTATTCAACTAAAGGATATCATCTCCAATAACTTTTGAGTTCCAAGGTTGAATCCCAAATAGTGTTAAATGGAAAGCTAGTGCGCTATGTACGGTATACAATACACTTGTCCCGCACACCATGTAGTGCCCTTGATCAGGGGTTGGACAGCAATTTGGTATTCGATAGGAGCTGGTTAGCTTTAAATAAAAGTATGTGAATGATTTAGATGCAATGATTCGAAACGACTTTGAAGCAATTATTACGATGACATAACGCTGTCAGATGAGTTTTTTTTTTGGCTGAAAATGCTTCTGTGACAGGTTTTATATCTTTTTCAGAGTGCAGTTTCTCTCTCCTCATTATGTACCACCCTACTTTCACCGACAGTTAGTATAATTAACAATTATTAGAAGACCTGGGGCACAGAATGAAACATATAGTTAAAAGTCCCAGCATTGTTACCGTCCATTATCATCATCACTCATGGAATGCCTCTCGTACAATCGGATAGATCGTTCGGAACTGTTAGAGAATCACTCGCACACTTATTCACACACTACATCAATTAACCTAACCTACATCTCTTTGGACTGTGGAAGAAAACCAAAGTACCCAGAGGAAACCCACCAAGCATGGGAAGAATATGCAGACTCCATGCACACAGAGACGGGAATCGAATCCGGACCCTGGAGCTGCAAGGCGACAGCGCTAACCGCTACACCACCGTGCCGCCTGAGTTGGACTACAGGTTACGAAAATGTGTGAAATTTCTATCCAAACATATTTAATGCATTTCCATAATGAGTTTTAAGATTAAGGTTAGCTGTAGACACAGCATCGCTGAGCAACATAACGTCGGTTTTAAATCCCGTTCCAACTAATGCGCCTATCGATCATCTCTTTTCAAACAAATCTCTCGACGGTCTAGCCAAAAATCCACAGCATTCACAAGACCACCACAGTCGCCTGCCTCTCTTCTGATTTCTTGAACAACCTCGCTGAACCTCAATTCGCTCACAAAACACGCTTGATATATTACCACAAGAGTCCTTCAAAAAATACGTCTGTCTGTCTGCTAAAGAAAAGCTCCTTTATATAAAGTCATAGATCCCTTTAGGCTTTTATATGTTCATAGTGTAAGAGCTCCTTACTTTAAACTACAGTGTCTGGAAACCAAACAAGTGTGCGTGAAGGGCTACTGTGACTGGTTAACGGTGTGTTTATTCAGTCTTGGGGCCGTTCAAGAGGGTCTCACACAACCTACTCCAAACTCTGTCAACATGGTGAAAATCGAACCACAATCAACACACACACAGAGTAAACTAAAGCAGTTCACTCTGCATCACAGTACATATACAGGTTAATAAGAGCAGGGTATATACAGGAACTATTACAATAGTCTTACGGTGAGGTTTGGTTTCAATATGCATTTAGTGTGCATTAACGTATGTACTGTATGTATGCATAAGTATATCAAGCCTTTGATTTCTTCTGCTCAGGTCAACCGGAAGCACATGCAAGGCTATTTAAGCTAAAACACTCATCAGCATGTTATGCATAATTCATATGCCGCTACGAGTACACAGTCATCCACCCAAGGCAAGGCGGTCAGGTGCGAAACTGCCGATTTGGTCCAGAACAAAAAAAACAAAAAAGTAAACAATAGCCATTCAAGCTAGAGCCTTCTGAGACCAATCGAAGAGCTCATTTGGTGCGGTGGGTCAATCGGTTTTAAAACAAGGTCAGCAGGTTGCACAGGGAGGAATATAAAAGGAGAGCATCGTCATTTAATAAGCTTTAAAGCTGCTGTGAAGTGTTCGTTGCAATCTTGCTTGCAAACTTCCTCCAGGCTGAGCCAAAAAAATCGCCAGGTCTTCATTCCATACAGAATTTCACAGCAGCTATGTTTATATAGACAGGAGAGAATCAAACTTGTTTACACGGGCGCTGAGCTGATGAGATGTGCAGTTCCAGTACATGCTCGAAGCATTTCATTAGAAGTAAGTTGGGTTTGTTTTGTTTTGTTTTTTGTATGTGCAAAGTGGTTCCGAGCTTTGAAGCATTTAATCTACCAGAAGAAGTTGTTTGAGGTTTTTCTTTTCAGACCAATCCCACCCTCTGCATTATGATTGGTTATAAGGATTTAATCTGTGCTTGGTTACATGTTTATCTATGTATGAAATGGTGAGTCGATCAGTGCTCCTTTATCAACCAGAGACCTTTATCAAGCCGCATTGCATCCCGAAGTGCACTTCACAGGGTGCTCTTTACTCCCTACTCTATTTGCGGGGAATGTCGGTAAAGGGAACCTCCTTTGACAAAACGCCACCATTCGGACCACCCTGAAAAGTCGCCAGCACTGATGTCGCTGCTTCTGCGTTACCATGGTAACATAAGCACCACGAATACCTGTCGCTGCTGCTGTGGACATTAAATAGTAAACATTTATTATAAAACATACTGTTGAAACATGAATGCCTTGTAAATAAATTATTGATTAATAATAATAATAATAATAATAATAATAATAGATAATATTTTTCCAGATCAGATTACTAGCCTATATAATACTATATATATGTTTTTTTTAATTCCATTAAATTATTGTGTCCTTTTAATATTATGTCATCCTCGATGATAATAAATATATAAATCCTTTTCGAGCTCCATTTTTTTCACCCTTCAGCGAGACGCATTGACTAATGGGAAAGTTTTCATTCTCTTTTCTGATGAAGTGAAGACCTGTTGTTCACTCGTTCCCTACACCGTTCGCAGTTCCCTTGGAAATGAACATTTCCGCTCCCTGCGGTTTGGAAACGCCCTGTGAAGAGTACTTCGCAGGGCACTTCAGGCCGACTGGAACGCACCTCAAGTGCATGAAGTAAAGACAGTGAAGAGAGTTCTCATGGAGTTTACTGAAGCAAAATATCTTTCCCGAAATGGGGAACAAATGCACAGAAAGAATATATTTATTCCAACAAGAGACAGACGGTCAGATCAAGTCTTTACGATTCCTTCTGATCAGGCCGGAATTTTCCTATTGAGGTCTTCAAATCATGCATTTTTATTCTGATTATTAGTAGAATATCAGGATCCATGTAAACATGGCTGCTGTTCACTTTGTCAACTGCCGGATGGATTAGCAAAGTGTGCAAGAATCATCTTAATTCGACATTTTTTTTTTTTTATCACAAACTTCACAAACATTCACTATCAGCATTCAGACTGGGGAATAAAGTCATATTTTACTGTAAAGGTTTATCTGAGTTTACAATGTAGAAAATAGCATTTATTCTCCAAGGTGTATGATGGGACGACCCAAAAAAGATTCTCGAGTCAGTATGACCCAAAGAGAAACCAGAGAAGCAAATAAGACACACCACCTGGACCCATGGAGTAGAAAGAGGTTAGAGTGAGGGAAGCAAAAACAGCACCTGGTCACTCCCATTTTAAGTTTCTGTGCTATACGATAATGTATTCATTAAGCTCAAAATGGTGGCCTCTGGTTTGACGGCACTCGTCTTTACACTAAATAATAATAAATAAAATTTAGTGTATTTTAATTATTATTAAAATACCCTAAATAATAATTAACTAATACAAGTTTTTTTTTTTCCACATTTCAAGACTGATGCTGTTCCTGACTTCAGACGCCTTCAGATAAAAAAAGAAGAAAAGAAAAATCGAGCGCTGTTGGATCTGGTTCTATTCCATCTTCTATTATTAGTTTTGAAGCCATCTGGGTGGGGTCTGAAATGAAAACAAAAATGTATCTGCGGACATTTCGGACATCCTGTGTAGTCGTATTCAAGGTTCTGAAATGTATTAAATGATGCCAACAAGTGTGGGGGGGAGGGGAGGGGCGCGCGGGGGAACCGCATTTGAATTTAAACATAAACACTTTCAGGTTGCATTTTCCTTTTTGGCATCATTCAAACTGTATACCATTTGCATTAAAGTGTTTAAAAACAAAGCCAGATGTTGCCCATCATGGAGGGAAAAGAGTGAGAAGAGCAGTGTGGGAAAGTAACAAAGCAGCTGTTAAAACAGAGCTCATATTCATAAAGCATCATGAAACTTTAAATAACAGTTAGAGTCAGAGCTCTTATCAGCAAAGCTGTGTATTCATATCTCACCCAATTCCCACTCATACATGCCAATGTGCCCAGGAAACGTTTATTAATGCATGCGGTTAACCTTGGGTTTAAAGGCATCGTGTTCTGAAAGCAATAACCTTCCCGGATTTGTGATCAGTCGCATTTTTAAACTTTAGTCCCTTGTTTCATGGACCGTCTGCTTCATAATCCATTTCCTCAGCTTAACCTTAATTGACCAGTCTGAACATTTTTTTTATCTGTTCCCCAAGGTTTCCTCTTTGCCTCACCCTGTTGCCATGGTTATTAATAGCTCTCACCTGTTGCCTGTTACAGCCACTAGATTTATCTGCCTGCTTTCTGTGTATATGGCTGAACTACTGCATGCATTTAACGCCCCCCCCCACCCCCACCCCCGTCCTTTGTGTCCCGTGTTTACTTCTAGTTTTGACCTCTGACTTCTGATGTGTGATCAGAAATGCACCTTCATTAACCCTGTGATTTGACCCATTACAGACTAAGATTACTGGTGGAGGACAACCAATCCCACAGAGCAATCTCTTCATGTCTCAGGTTCCTCTCGCTCACTCTGAGATGCCAGGAAATCGTAGAGATTTTTCAGGTTTTCAAATCAGATTTCGGAGTGATTCGTCCCGGTTCAGAAAGAATAGCTCACAAAAAAAATTCGACTATGTGAAAAATTTTTAAATGACAAAAAAAAAAGAAACAAAAGAAAATTTTAATTATTTAAAAAAAAAATTTTTAAATGCTGTAATGCTTCAAGTTATTCAAAGAACAAAGAAAGTTTGTCGATTTCCTTGGTGATTCGTGCATCTTCGTTATGAATGATTTTAAAAAATCCAAAAACATGCTGAATTTAAAGCATTGGACTACGAATCAGAAGGTCCCAGGTTCAAATCCCACGACTGCCAAGTTGTCCCTGTTGGGCCCTTGATCAAGGCCCTTAACCCTCACCTGCTCACATGTATAACGAAATACAAATGTACAGTAAGTCACTCTGGATAAAGGCGTCTGCTAAAAGTAAAGTTATGCTTCCATTTAGTAAGGAAGTGCTACTCGGTTTCTACAGTCACAGATATCCAGGGTTTTGCTGTGAGGTGAGAAATCATAGCAGTCCTGGACAATCCATAGCAAATTGTAAGGTGTAGCAAAATCTGTGTCAAAGGTACTTCATAGTTAAGCTCATAGGCAGCTCGGCACAGTTCATAGTGTAGTCATTTTGAACTGTGGCTAATGAATAGTCAATTCATAGGTGATTATGGCATGTGAGTTGAGCGAATGTCATGAATCAAGAATTTCAATCCAGGTTAGTGAATTGTAGAAAAGGCAGTTTACCTTTCCTCGTTTTCAGAAGGCTGAAATTTCGCAACAAACGTTTTTTCGGCACACAAACGAATGAACGAACCGAGCGTTGGATTAGTTGTACTTACGTACGTCCGGGAGCCGTTTAATCAAAACTTGAACTTAGGTGTGGTTTAATGTCTATTTATTTAATATTGTACGTAATTTACATGTATTTTATAAATGGCTTAATTTATTTATTTGCAAAGATATGAATATGGTATTATATTGGTAATATTGTTAATATTTTGGGGGTGCTGGAACAGATTATTTTCCTTTACATAATTTCTTATGGGATAATTCGCATCACAATACAACTTTTCGCCTTAAAAACTCGCCTCCCAAACAAATCAAATCCATCAACCAATTAAAAGATTTTTTTTACCCTCTTGGGCTGTTTTCCTTTCTCAGGGTCGCCACATCAGACCATTCGATCTACACGTTATTCACACAGGATTTACGCCGGATGTTCTTCTGCATGCAACCCGCCCGTTTCTCCAGGTTTGGGACTGGCACTAAGAATGGGTCTTTTATATGGTTAAGAACCCAAAAGTGGAAATGCAGCTCAATCCCCTGACCTGCAGGTTAGCAACCCAGAGCCTCCACCGCCTGAGCCACCCCTGCCCGGTCAACCAATTAGACAAACATGCAATTTTTCCAGATTACATGTCCACACAGCACTTTGACCAGTACAATTCTCACTCAAGTGGGAAAGCAAAACAGACTAGAACCAAAAGCATAAAATTTCCATCAGTTCCTGTTTGAACTAGCTCTTATTTTAGCATGTGCAGTCGAAAAGCACCAAAGTAGTTGAACTAATGGACAAAGAGAACAACAGGTCTGTAATAAAACATTAATGGGGGTTAAAACATTTCAGACTGAGGTCAAAATTTAACTTAACTGGGTGGCTAAAGAATGAGAAACCAAGTGGTTAAAGAATAATGTATGTATGTATATATGTGTGTATGTGTGTGTTACACACTTGGGGAAAAAACGTTTCCATGCTGAATTCATCACCCCAGTTTGATGACATCATAGGTCACTAAAAGTCCTAAAGCAGTAGAACAATGAAAGCTGTGTGTCTGTATCAACAGAATACAAATGTGCCCACCAAAAATAGTTCAAACAAAGTCCAGAGGGCTTGGAAGTATAAAAAGGAAAAAGGAAAAAAAAAATACAAAGAAAATAAAACCTGACAAGGGGAGGAGGAAAAAAAAAACGACACCATTGACTCTGATATTATTCAATTATTTTTAATGTCCTTTTAAGTGAAGCTTGAAATCGGAGCAGGTTTTTTTAAAAAAATTTTTACGTCTGTAAAGAATCTGCTTCTGGATTATTTATTTCAAGTAAAAATCGGTCTTTTATAACGTAATGAGGCATTCAGCTCGAGCGTAAACGTCCTCGTTTCAAAATGACATATCATCTGTTCCGCGGTACGTCCTGAATAGGAGGAAAAGCGTATCACTTACTCCTTTGACAACAGCACCGGAGGCATGCTGGCAAATCCGAGACGTGAAGTAATGAGGGACGAAGACGAGAAAAGTACGGAATAGTACGAAAAGTGCTTGGACGCGTGTGGGCAGGGTGTCCTCGGCGAGGTTCGCCTTTCTCTCCTCCATCTGGTGTGTGCAGGCTAATTAATCTCACTAACGACCCACTTAATTCAAACAATTTAACAAATCTCCCACATACAGACACCGAGGCATCTACTGCTGATAAAATAAAAAAAAAGAGTTATTGAAAGACAGAAAGAAAGGAAGACAGAGAATCTGATCTCTCAGGGAGGACGAGAAAGAAAAAAGGTCCATGTTCAGAGAATAATGGACGAATTCAACCATTCAAGAAACATAAAAAAAACGCAGAAGGAGGATTGTTTCTCTTCTTCATAAGCACATTCAGGGATAACCTACAGTATGTAGTGAGAACTGTATGAGAAAACATGTTTTACGTATATGAGGCACTATGGCACCATCATACAGTGTAAGTGTAAGTTGTTTCCATAGCACTGTTAACACCCAGGTCCTATAATGATGCTGAAAAAATGAACACACTTTTAATGATGTGCGGATGGAGTGCTTCAGCGGAGGTGACATTTGAAATCAGCCTGCACGCTGGTATTTCCGAACCCACTTCAGCCCAAATATCTGCTCAGCATAAGCACAATTCCCACCAGCCTTGGCAGCTCTCCTCTGTCAAGCGACAAGAAGCAAGCAGAGAGAGGGCGAAGGATATTACCTCCTAGGTATGTGCTGTCAGCTGACTGATAACATCTTAACAAGCGGAACACACTTGGAGCAAAGCGCTACTATGCACCATCTTCTGTGCATATGATATACTCAGTGTAGCACCTCGTCCATGGTTGAAGGTTCGATTCCCGTTTCGGTTCTGTGTGTGTGCAGTGGATGTGTTTGGTGGATTCCCTCCGGGTACTCTGGTTTCCTCCCACAATCCCAAGACACACACTAAGCGAATTGGTGTTTCCAAATTGCCCACAGTGTGTATGTGTGTGTGAGTCAGTGAGTGCGTACAGTAGTCGTGCCCTATGATGGAGTGGCACCCCATCCCGGGTGTATCCTGCCTCATGCTCCGAGTCCCCTGGGATACGTTCCAGGCCTCCTGAGACTCTATACAGGTAATAATCTTGTTCATCAGTAATCTTCATGTTCATCAGCACCAAAAATTCAGCTCCTGCGCTCATGGAAATTCCAAGGCGTGTTCAACATTCATGTTTACAGAGTCAATATTTAGTGAATGAGCCTCTGTTGTCGATCACAGCTTGACAATACAGGCAGGATTTTCGGTACAATTTCTCAAATAATGTCATCAAATTGGTCCGTCTCGTTTTTGGCATTGTCACTCCAGACCTAGTCAACTGGAACCGGTTGATCAGAATCCGTCCCCGGTAGCTTAAAACTGTCTGGTGACGTCTGCTTCCCTTGTACCAAGCTTGAAGCATTCCGATAGTGTTCCATCAACATATTTTCCTTACTTTTCATCCCAAGACATGTCAACTGGACATGAGCACAACACCCCCTAAGAAGGTGAGAGTTGATAAAGTAGCGCTCTACTGATCATAATAGTCATTTTAACTCACTTGTATTCTTTAATTAACAATTATTTAGGAAAATTTATAATTTCGTAACAGTACAAATCTTTGTATGAGGGTAAGTCGAAAAATACCCCATTCCGATTGTATTACAACTTCCGTCTTATCAGCGCCCCTTATGCAAAGAAAATATATTTCCCTATATATTAACTGTCAATATATTAAATGATTTAGTGTTCTGATCTACTGGTAAATTGAAAAGATTTTATAATGTAAATATTCCTCATTGCTACACTAAGTGATCGTAACTAATAATGAAAAAAAATATATATATATTCATCTTCAAAAATATATTCACAATATATTGTATTCATATATTACAATATACTAGAAAATACATAAGGAATTGCAGCTTTTCATGTATTCAGATATATTCAAATGTATATTTTAATGTATGTATATATATTTATTTCTTTATATATGTTTATATGTTAATGTAGTTCGAACAAAATGGATTTCATAGGCATTAATCAGAACGCACAAAGTACAATTGTATAAAATTGTATACCATATCCATACATGGTCCATTCATATATTGCAATATATTAGTAAATATAAGCACTAGTTTCCCATATATGGAAATGTATTTTATGAATTTTCTTATATGAATATATTTACAATATATTGGCTTTTTTTTTTCCGTAAGAGGCTTTTGTTTAAAGGCTACCGTCAGCCTGGTCACTGCTGTACAGGTGTGAATGTGTTACATCGGGTTCATTTGTAACTGTGGTGCGAGGGAACATGGATGCCCCACTCCTGTGAAAGAAGAGCCGTGTGCAGTGATTTTTTTATTTTTATTTTTTATTTTTTTGGTGGTCTGAGGGTGCAGCTGGCGTTGATACAACTCATGGAAGCGCACAAACAGAAACGTTGGATATCTGCAAACAAAATGTGAACCGATACTCTAAGGGAGGTCAAAGTTTCCTAAAGAGAACAATTATTGGTGATGAGACACGGATTCATGTAAACAAAAGTGCACAAGTCCAGAAAGGTGCACCTACAACTGGAGTAAAGTGGATCATTCACATTGTCTAACCCAGAAACCATGACACTTATTCATTACCATATAACATGATTTCTCTAGGCCGCACAGTCTATTGCTGTAGATTAGAAGGTATTTTTTAAAGGAGTCATGCATGCAGGTGAAAAGCCACAGGCACCTTTTATGCAAGCCATGCCGCTCATGTCGCAGATTCGATGTAGATTTTAATGTTCTTTGACGTGTCGCCAAAAATGCTTCAGAAATGTTTTCCATGTTAATTGGCTTTAATGCTCCGTCATTAAATGATGTCTATATTAGTCATTGACCTTTTCCTGCTTTCCTCTTCATTAATGCCTTTGTACCCGTACCGGCCGTCCATCAGTATCTCTGACCCCGTGCATGTTTTAGCTAAGGTTATCATCGATTGAAAAATTTAAATGCCGTACCACGGTTCCACCTGTGCTAGCGGTTCCTGACAAAAAAAAAAAAAAATACAGACAAAAGCGCTTTATTCATGAGCTTCTTACCATAATCAGGACAAAAGGAGTGGCGGTCAGAGTTCTGCTTTTTATTCCAGAGAGCTGAAATAGACAGCAGCATTAATTCTGTTTAAAGTGCACGGATTTGCTTACGGAGGTCCGATCTCACGAGTCTACTCCCATCTTATGAATTACACAGGTCCATTTGTAATAGCATGCGCAACAGGCCTGGAGAGTCTTCGAAAAATAGTAGAAATATTTTGATAACTGCAGGGAGAGGAGAGAACTGATGAGAAATATGGAAATGCGTTTTATGGATTCTCGAGGAGAAGAATGAAGGGTGAAAATGTTTCTCCTCTCTATTTAGCTTATTCACATTTGATATGGATGTTTGCTGCTCGTGTCTTTTTTTTTCCTCCCGTGCTCACTTTGATCTCGTTTTAATTTAGCAAGAATAATTAAAGTTTGCGCGACGATTGCGTTCATAAAAAATTCATGAGACAAGCTGTATGAAAAATGACTGAAACATAACATTACGAAGAAAGGCTGGGCTTTTACAACGTAATTTGTATGATTCCTTCGATTTTTTTTTTTCTATGAGATTAAGCAGCTTATGTAATATTTTTCCCGATGTATACCTGGACCAGCTCTCCTCAGTCATAACAGCTACTAAGTAGTGAGGATAAAAGGCCATCATGTGTTTCCTCCAACCTATGGCTATGTTCACATTGCCAGCCTGAAGCGGCTCAATTCAGAATTTTTATCCTAATGTGGCACAGATCTGTGCTTTTTTTTCCCATTTTTTATAGCTGATCACTTCTATATACATGTGATCCTAGATCAGATATCATCATCATGATATACACCGATCAGCCCTAACATTATGACCACCCGCCTAATATTAGCCACCAAGTCTTCCTCGAATTGAGGAATTGAATCGGACTACACGGGACTATCAGTGAGCCTCGGCTGCCCATGACCCTGTCGACAGTTCACCGTTTTATCTTCCTTAGACCACTTTTGGTACAGTATGTCCTCACATTTGCAGACGGAGAACATCACACAAGAGCTGCAGTTTTGGAGTTACACTCACCTAGTCATCTAGCTATTACAATTTGGTGCTCGTCAAAGTAACTTAAATCCTTTCACTTGCCCACTTGGTTTTCCAAACTTTCAGGGACAAAATGTCTTTTTATGACCAAATACAGTATATACCACCCATTTCCTAGTGCCGTTGTAATGAGATATTGTAATTGTAGCTACTGTGACAAGGATCAAATACATGTAGTGATGTTCTTGTGAGATGTTCCCGGTGAACATTTGGTCAGGACTGATTGTTAAATTTGGTACATGGTCCGAGGAAGGAAGGAAGACTGGTGAACTGGCGACGGGGGCATTGGCCGGGCAAGGCTCACTGACACACTCCACTCCAGCCCTCACACTGATGTGGAGCGAAGGCTGGCCCGTGTAGCCAGATCCAACAGAAGCGCTAGTGGTGATCAATTTGTTGAAAAGGTTGATGCTGGTTCAATTAGAAAGGTGTCAGAGGCCTCCGAGTGGCGCAGTGGTAAAAGCGCTCGCCCTATCATTCCGGAGATCGCAAGTTCGAATCCCGGGTCGTGCTATAACCTCTCTGAGGTCTAGAGAGAGCTGATTGGCCGAGCTCTCTCAGAGGGGAGGGATGAGAGGTACATAGTGCTCCCACATCAATCACGGCTCTACAGCCAGTCACTGTGAGCTCGCGCAACGGAGGGAGCGGATAGCGCTGTCCTCCGAGTGTGTTACGCCGCCCCCAACGGTGCGCGAGCGAGCAGTTTGAAAAGATGCAGTCAGCTGTGGTAGTAGTATGCGCCTTAATGTGGCGCCCCCCAGTGACGGGGAGGAATTGGACACGACTAAATTAGGGAGAAAATCTGGGAAAAATCCAAAAAAAAATAAATAAATAAGAAAGGTGTCAGAGCACACACAGTGCATCACTGTTTTGGTGGCAAAATGAGAAACCTTCTGAATATTAGGCGGATGGTCATAATGTTATGGCTGATCTGTGTATGTATCCCATATGTGGTCATGTGATTTAAATGTGAACAGGTAGATCAGAATTCATGCGACTTTTCACCTCACTGCAATGCCTGGTTCACGGACGTCACTGCTGCTCGTACTCACTTGGAGGAAAGACGACAAAGTAAATATTTTCCTTTTCATTTGCTTCTAAGTCTGTGTTCTTTCGCTTTCAAGTCTCTCTGAAAGCACTTCAAAAATCTAAGGAAAAAAAAAGAGCTTTGTTTCCTCTTTGCACCACAAGGCATCTGAAATCTTTAATCTGACATGGTAATAACTTTGCGTCGGGCCACAACACACAACTCTAGGGTTGATTATTTTCCCACAGCAGCATGCCCAGTCACGTTTTATTAGTCACATGACATTCTGGGGTGGAGTGGGGCGCTTGTGCTCTTTGTACACCAGGGGCATATTTGTCTAGGAGGTGATAATGAATGTTCTCAGATACGTTCTCAAAACCACGGAGGGAGTCATTATTCTCTTGTTTAAGGAAAAAATCACAGCTTTACTTAAACAAATTAGTATTTGCAATACGGTGTTGGCTTGTCGTAGACTTAACCTTGAAGTCAATGTTCGGTGAACTCTGTGTACATTTTGCAGTAGTATGTGGGACACGCCTGCACATATTTAGACTGCAAAAAGTTTATCAGGGGCAAGGTAAACAGCTCACTGGGAAAAATCAACTCTCACACACACATACAAGACGTATTCAGTCCCAATCAGTGCTCAGCTCACCATGGCCTTTTGATTATTTTTGTAGGAAATTATTTTTTTTTTTTAATATGTCTATGAAACCACAAGGCCTCACACGAAGGAGAAACTTTCCCAGGCTGTTAAAAAAATAACCCACGACGGATCCTTTGAAACACAGAGACCTAACTCCAGATTATTCTCGAGAGTTAATTCTGTTCGCCGCTTTTAAAAGCTCTTGCGTTACACGCGAGCTGCAAACCGAGCCGCAAACTAGCCAGGTGAGCCTTTTCATAGAAAAGCTCTCAAACAGGGACATCTTTCTCTCTGCGGCGACACCGATACTGCTCTTAGAGACATTAACGCCCGAGAGATGCTTATCGGAAAGCAGCCAATGAGACCGCTCGGATCGGTCCGGAGAAGCTGACACCGATCAGCACTGGTAATGAAATGTGCATGAAGATTTCCGAGCGATGCCCGTGTGGCTCGGTTTGCCACAAGACAGAAAGTCTTCCCACTGCAAAAGAGGTCACGTTCCCACGCCAGAGGAAACAGCAGAACGGCACAGGCCTCATCAGGACACACTGGTTAGTCTTACACCACCACCACCACCCCCCCCCCCCTCCCCCTTCGAGCATCTTGATACTCAGACCCACATACACCTGAGACCCAAAATCATCCGTCTCTTGCAAACGGTGTGTGACATTTTGTCTTCCACCGCACCCAGCCCCATCCTTCATCTCTTCCTCTCTTCCTCTCCATCTGCTTGGTATGTTGGACTGAAATCCTCAACGTGTACATTAGGTGGCCTTTGAAGAGACTCAAATATGGGGTCAAGTAGAAACCAAAGGCTATTATGGTTAGGTTCACCTGCCGGGTGAAGCATGTGTGGCTGTGTGTTTAGACTGAGCAAAGGGGCAATTTGAAGAGCGGAGTGGTGGAGGAGTGAAAAAGAAAAAAGGATTTTTAAAATATGGTGCAGGTCATATTCTCCACCAAGGACAAGATGGAATCGGCAGAGGTCGACACTGAGGAAGAAGGGGGAGGAAAGGAAAGCTGACAGACACAAATCAGGAAAGACAAGTTTAGGCATGAAGATAGACAGAGGCGGATGAAAGCCTCAACTCAACTCTTCCAAATAACAGGAAACTGTATTCATGCTAGGAATCTGTCCGTCCTACGGGTTCACATTCAGATCTGTTTTCCCACTAAACATGACTCCCACATGAGCACGCTGATTACTTGGCAATTATCTCAAAACCGTACCCAGTCTCAGCAGGTTTCTTCCAGCTTGGAGGAGACTGATTCCTCAAATGTCAGATCGGTATCCAAGCTAAGAGCACACATATAAAAATGGCTCGGTCAAAGTTTGGACACACCATCTAATTCTATGGTCTCTTCTAATTTTTCTTTCTATCTACACTGTAAAACAATGCTGAAGGTGTCCAAAACATGCAAGCTCCTCTGAACCGTTGATTTTGAGATGTGTCTGCTACTTATGTTCTGTAAAGCTTCATAACGGTGACTTGCCTTGGTCTTGCCTTACTGGGAAGGTCTTCATGAGAGCCTGTTTCATCGCGGTGCTCGATGGGTTCTGAAATACACTTGACACAATACTGTTCTTGGAAGAACTATTCCAGAACATTTCACCTTTGAGTCTTCCAATAACATATGACTGTTGTTCTTGTTACTTAAATACCTACAGTAAATACCTAAAATACCATATGTTATTTAATAGTTTCAAAAAATGTAAATAATTGAAAAAAATGTAATAAAAAAAAAAAATCCAGTTTGTTCTTGTGTCCAAACTTGGTACCCGACTGGTACCAGAGTACCTCTGCTTTATCTTGGCGTAGTAGTTCTTCACCCAGGTCCTGGAGGACCCCCTGTCCTGCATATCTGAGTCTTTTCCCTGCATTTATCGCATTAATTAGCTGGTTAATTCAACCAGGTGTGCTGGGAGCTGAAAAAAAAAAAAAAAAAAACACCAGAATGTGCGAAACAGAGCATCCTCTAGGACCAGAGGTTGAAAAGCACTTGGCTGCATTCGTTCCCCGATTTGCTTCCAAGTGTACTCGGTGCATGTCCTTTAAGGGAACTTCCTCTATTCTGATCATTTCAAAGCAGAAATCACGCCCTCCGTTCATTACCCTCATGTAAAAAATGTCACACTACTGAAATAAAAATATACAGCATTTTGACAAAAACTGCTACATAACAAAAGATATACTACTGAAATGTATATAACTTGTGAATAAATTTCATTTGATTTATTTGTAAGATAGACGGGGTCATTCCTAATTGCTTACTACTATATGGAGATTGCTTAGAAATTGAAATATGAAATATACAGTGGCTTGGTGGTTAGCACTGTCACCTCGTACCCCCGTGGTTGATGGGTTTAAAAAATAAAAAAAAAACATGCCATGTACTCGGATTGGCGTTGCCCATAGAGAATGAATGGTGTGTGTGTTTGTGCCCATGGCTGGGTTGGCACCCCATCAAGGGTGTCCCCATTGTGCCCTGGGATAAGTCCCAGACCCCCGCAAACTCTACACAAGTTATGCAGTTATAAATAATAGATGGACATAGACATATAATATACATTTAAGCACCTTTTTTTTGCAGCAGCAACAACAACAACAATAATAATAATAATGATAATGATAATAATGAACAAATTTACATTCAACCTAATGCTATTTATAGGAATACACAATTAAAAGACGTACCATGATAGACATGTTATTAGAGATTACATTAAATGCCAGGAAAGTCAATTTGACAAGATTTATTGCCAAGACGATTCATTTGTGAGTCAATTTAACATCCTAGTTTATTTGCTTGTTAGATCTACGCCTCAGGCATGTTGCGCATTTCCATTAAATTCCTTATCAAATCAAACGATTCCTCTGTCTGTCTGTCTGTCTGTCTGTGAGCTTAATTACTGCTGAAACCAAACAGTCGAAGAATTTAGAAGCCACACTGACCATCACATGTGGACTGAACGTATCCCAAATCACACAGTAACACTGAGGCCTTAAGGGCTTAGTGCTATCATGTAAGCAAGATGCACACATACACAGTACACACATACACGCACACACACACACACACACACACACACACACACACACACACACACAGCCTGTCTATTCCTGTTGCTGTTACACTATTGTGCAGCAGGCATTAACAAGATCCCAAGAGTTCCTCATGCACACACACACATTGTTCTTTGTCACATTAAATAAAGGGTTGGAGAGACACATGTACACACACGCTGTTTGTTTTAGCCATGAGACCCGCTTTCTCTCTTTGCCACAGAACATAATTACACAACAATGCAATCTGTCTTTCTCTTTCCCCCCACTTTCCCTCTCTTCACATGCACAAGCCTCAGCACACCGTATGAATCAGATATGATATACTGTATGATGCTATTACACAAACACAGCTCTGTGTTCACTACTGCTATCGGTGTTTTTATGAGAGGCGTTCAAGTCAAACCGAGACGTCTGATTGCGCAGAATAACACAGAGCACAGTTATGAACCAGAGTCATGATCGTACTGCCTGCTTCACATTTGAACTCCCAGGAACCCCTTTAAAGGCCCGAACATGTGGAATTGACTTGGAGCGGGACTGTAGAGTGTGTATTGGATGTCGCAATAACTCCCAGCCGAGTAGATACTGTACGTCTCTTCCGCAAGTTGGTGACAAGTGAGTCGTTGATTTCAAGGACTAAGCGTTTCAGTGCATTGAGTTCCGCGATCATTAATCATGGACTGCGACTAAGGGTTTCATCACTGTACTGTGCATTAAGTTTTCTGTAAATGTCAACCGGCTTTACGCCTTCAATTCACCAGAAGTGTCATCAAAAGTTCTGGTTTGACTTGCACGCCCTTCAAAATGAAATAAAAAACATTATTATTATTATTATTATTATTATTATTATTGAATATCAAAAATTTTATTTTATTAACATTTCAATATTATGTTATAGGGATTTTTCTTTCCCACATTTATTTAATCAACACACTTCATAAAACGATTTAGAATCACTCTTGGCTAAATCCCTGTTTCTCCTTTATGCTTAAATCACATTCTCTGAGCCTGCTGCAGATTCACTCATGCAACGACATGCCCCAGATTGTACTGTTCATAAAAGACGGTCACACTGCGTAAATGGCCACCAGCTCCTTTTATTATTTCAAGAAACATTTCCTGCCCTTCAATGACTTTTCATTTCTCCTTTCTTGTTGTGGCTCGCCAAAATGAATCTGACCTACGTATTATGCGAATTTTATTTTCTAGTAATTTTTAGACATTCATATGTGTATCCACTGTGACCAGACAAAAATGAAATGTTAGGACTACTTTTTATTCTTTTTTCCCCTTTTCTATAGGTCGAGGTTTCAACAAGCCAATTAGACGCTCCTCTACTGTTACCTCATATAAAAAGAAAACCCCACTACCGGCTCTAATGAGTTAGTGGGCGGGGCATATTTAAATAGACACTGAAAGAGCACACTTGAAGAAGGAGGAGACCTATTTTAACTTGTTAAAGAGATGTAAAGTATGGGACCTTTAAAACATGCTCTAAAAAGATAGGCCACTCTTCTAAAAATTCCTGAACTTTTAAAACCAAGATGATACTAAGGCTGAATCTGATCTGGTTCCCTGTATGAAGATTAATTTAGTGCACTACATTATACACTCTATAATGTGGACGCCTGAACTTCGCAGTCATATGTGCCACCAATGGCACATTTTAAAATCTAGTGGTCTAGAAGACTTCAAGGAAGAATGGTCAGGTGTCCACAAACATCTGACCATATAGTGTGGCCATATATCTAGAACAGAGCTCTTTCTCCAAAGAGACAAGAGATGACACGCGCTGAGAGGAACCGGAGCTTAGGATCGAATAATAGATTTGTGAGTAGCGACGCTACTGAAGTGTGCACATGACAGTGCTAGGAATTAATGGGATATTCACAGGTACTAAAGAATTTAAGGTAATTTGCACATTATGGCCCTGGGATCGTTTCTGAGAACACTTGACCCCAAAGTCTGGTTCATTTTGGTCAGTGAGAACGCAATAGTTCCAGGCTCAAGTACAGCATATTCGAGCACAGGTCGAATCATATATGGAAATCAATCATACTTGAGCATGGAGGTAGATCACTGATTAAACACGATGTCATCAGTGCCATCGGTCACCTCGTCCCCCTTAAGAGTATGACACTTTCTCTTAGAGCATTTTCACCGACTGATTATTCCCCTGCTGACAAGCGTCCACATTGTTTTTGCTCTCCGTTCTCAGGTACACTTGCATTTACACTTCACGATACAACAGGTGGCAGTATGCACACACTTGGTTTGTGAAGAGAACTGGAAAGATGATATTTAGGAAAGAAACACTGAAAGCAACACTCTCATGTGCCTTCCTATAGTATCCATTATGGCTATTTAGGTCAGGGAATGAGATTTACGCCTGCTAAGCACACACAGAGATTTTGGAGGAGACAGGCAACACTGATGACATCATGTCTAAACAGTGATCTATAGTACTTCTGTTCTCAGGTATGATCAGATTGGTCTCTGATTCGATCCATGACCGAGTAAGCTTTATTGTTCTCAAGACCACCTCTTCCAGCGGACTTGGGAACAGTTCCTGAGCCTGGAATGACTGTGTTCTCACTGATCAAAGTGAACCAGGCTTTGGGGTCATGTTTTCTCAGAAACGAGGAATCATGGGGCCCTAATGTGAAAATGGCCTTGACCTTCCTGAAAAATGCTGGATTAAAATTAAAATAAAAAAACACACAGACAAACACACACACACACACACACACAATCTCTTTGCTGTCTCATTATCATCCATCGTTTTCTATAAATCACTTGAACTGTCATTAGCATTCTTACGCTCACACTCCTTCCTCTCCTCTTCATAATGCTCCCCATCATTTTGTCCTCGTGCTGATTGTCTCTTCTCTTCTGTAGCACGTCGTTCTGCCACTAATTGCGTGTCTGCATTTGCGTCGCTGTGACATTGCTATGTGCTTAACATATTGCATCTAACCTGGTTTTAGAGATAATGGATCCAGGTCGTGTCAGATATGTTGGCTCAGACTGAAGAGACAGACCGACAGTAGGAGTGTGTGTGTGTGTGCGTGTGTGTGTGTGTGTGTGTGTGTGTGTGTGACAGGGAGTTGCACTATATACGTTCGATGATTTCAACTCCAGGAGAAAAGTTCCCGCTGAACACGAGTGCTAAGACACAGCTTACATGTCACTCCATTCCCTGCACACACAAACTGCATGATGCATACTGAGATGACTGCAGTGGGGATGCATGTGTGTGTTTTGATCTAACTAATGTGTCAATCTGACTGGGAATTGATTACTTACAGAAACTGTGTGTTTGTGTGTTGGCGTATATAACCGAAATTCATTTCCGATGGATGCGATTTTGTCAAACATGTTTATCAGTGTAATCAAGCTCAATTGTGATAAAGCTATACGAAACGTAATTAAACTCTAATCCCTGACGATGAAAGTGTAATACATACACACAGGGAGATTAAATAGCCTCGAGCTTAGAATTAAACAGCTGCCAAAATGGCAGACTAGTGAATGTGTAAATTTCTTTACAATGTTTTTTCTCTCTCTCTACACACACACACACACACACACACACACACACACACACACACACACACACAGGGTCTTTACTCTGTTCCGAGTCAGAACGAGGAACAGTTTCCAGAAACAGATGGCTAGCTCGTGAAACAGCAGCAAACGAGACTCACGAAAACCACAACTGTTAGAGATGATAAAAAGGAGATAGAGAAGACGGTGAGAGAGTGAAAAGAGAGAGAGAGAGCGATAAAGAGATGGAGAGAGAGAGAAAGAGAGAGAGAGAGAGTGATAGACAAAAGGGAGATGGAGATAGGGAGAGATTGGGGGAAGTGGTTCAGGAAGTCAGCCATACTGGTGAGAATGAACATGCAATGTGTTCAGCTGCTGAAGAATGAATACACACAGGAAGGGGTGTGTGTGTGTGTGTGTGTGTGTGTGTGTGTGTGTGTGTGTGTGTGTGTGTGTGTGTGAGATCAAACGAACAGTATCTATGGGGAATCTACCTACTCTGAACATCTCCTTCACACACACACACACACACACACACACACTGTACATGGTGCCTTGACCAAGCACAAATTTCACACACCTGCACAATCCTCACAAAGCAGATGGCAACCCCAGCAGGAAAGAGCCAGGCTGGCATGAAGCACCTCCTCTGCCATACACACACACACACACACACACACAAATATATATATAGAGTTAGGACAAAGTTCACTGGTCAAATAGTTTTTTATATATATTTTTCATATTTACATATTCACATTTACAAAAAAAAATTTTTTAATCCATTATGTATAGACCTTTTGCAGACATGTGACTACCATGATGTCAGTCACAACCATGGACTTCAGAATTACCAATAACGGACATTTGGCTACCATGTATTTTCCTTGATAATTACATTTGTGGTTTATTTCGGATCAGAAAGATTATCTAATGATCACATGAAAGAGCCACCTAGCAATTGCTAGCTTCTGTTCTGCTAATTATTTACACATGCAGCATGTTGTGGTGGACTTTGCAAGTTATTCAAAAGAGAAACAAGAGTGTAAAAATGTTTGAAGAAGGTAATAAGGATATTAATTTGCAGAAGTTTGATTGGTTATCACAGCGTGATTACCTCAGACTGCTGCTGGTGTACAAATATGTGATTCCTCCAGGCGTTTGCTAGCGTTAGCATTAGCTCATTCAGTGCTTTGGTGGCAAATGAGACAATGTTCTGGAATACGCTCTACTTTACACTCCATAAAATGATGTCCAGGTAATGTTAACTAATACTGACATTTCAAACTTTATGATATTTAGTTAACTAACATTCCGATGTTGAATTCCAAATAGCGTAATATGGATAGCTAGTGCGCTGTGTAGTGTCCTTGATCAGGGGTTAGAGAGGGATTTGTCATTCAGCTTCTTAGCCTTATAGCGAGTGTTAGCCATGAACGAAACAGTTCAGACAGATATGAACTGACAGTTCAGAGGCACTTTGGAACGACTTAGAAGCAATTCCTAAGGCGACAAAATGTTGTAAAAGATAACATACCATTAGCAGATGTGATTTCTTGCTGAAAGTGCAACTGTGACTGGTTTGAAAATGTAGGTTTTAGAACCAGCATCCGGTAGGTAACGTGCTTTTTGCCATTTGGAAGTGGGCGGGACCACGGTAGACAGGTGTTATGAAATCTATTGGACTCAAGATGCATCAAAAATCATTTTGCCATTGTAGCAAATATAAAATTCCTACCCCTAGTACCAAATTTATATGAGTTTCAGTTCCTTTTCTTGTAATGTGTGATAAGATCTATAAATCAGACATGATGTATTTGTGCAGGTGAATGAATAAGAGTGTTTTACCGAGCGCACCAAAGGCAAAGCTTCAACTTCCAACAGATTTCCCTGGCTAGTCAGTCTGACAGACAGCTCTGTCTCTGAATATTTGCTCTGTTGGTTTAAAGCTGTCTGGCTCCGTCTCCCTGTCAACGCGCATTGTCCTGAACTGTCCTTTCTCAAGTTCACACAAGCTGACAATCCAGGATAGCGTTGATGCATGACGATTCGCACTAATGCCCTGAGGAAAGGGACTTTTTTTCTTAAGGAAAAAGTGGGATCCTTTTGAGTAAACCGCTCTGTGTAAATCCCTGGCATTAAATGAGTGAGGGAGGCCAAGTAAAATGTCTTGAGTTTGTTTATCAAGAAATGCACTTTATTATAGTAGGTGTGGACAGAAACACAGAGTGGTTTCTGTACGTGAGCTGGCGTACTGCCGTTCCACCAACTACTAATTCTGCTAAGAGACGAAAGCTCACTGAGAGGACGCAGAAGAAGATATTCACAAGCAGTAGGTAAAGAAGCAAACAGTGTGTTGGGATTTGGTACAGGGTTTAGTGTTACACTGAATCAGTTTAAACATAAAGGCACAGCAGCAAGCAAAAAAGCAACCAAGCCATTCATCTCTGGATTATGACGAGTGAACAAAGCAGGTGGAGACTTGTTTTCGGGTTGGACACTCGCATCTCTGTC
>JAAGKR010006518.1:0-42445 GCA_011419295.1 Clarias macrocephalus
TCTCAGCTACCTATTACAGGGTTACTAATAAAATTCGCTGTAGTGTCAGACATGTGTGTTTATCATGTTTTTGAGGCTCTGTCATTATTATACTGTAGTTGTCCTGCCCCACCAAAATTAAAGATCATGAGTCAGTGCTTTTTTTGTAATTCTTTTTTTTTAGAATGTTAAACGAGTTACTCCTATGCCACTATTCCATCGCTGTCCTCATCTAAAAGTAATTGCTAAAGTAAATGTTTCACTTACAGTACCTAGTGAAAATAGGAGTCACATTAAATAAAACTTAAATTACCCCTTGTAAATTTTCATTTAATCGTAATGTTGCTTTTTTGTTGTTGTTGTTGTTGTCTTATTGCATTTTAGGAGTCTGTATTCTGTACACACTTGACTTAAAACTGCAGTAGTTAATATTTTCATTTCATAGTAAAACATGGAACATGATTAAAAAATAATACCTTTAGCAATGTTCTCATAACAGGGGAAAATAGTTTGCGAAACGTCCTACCAGTGCTGAATGCTGTATGTTTGTATTTGGGTATTTGGATTAGCTTCCTTTTTAAATTTTTTTTTATAAATAGCGCTTTTTTGAAAGCTCATTCATATCCCTATAAATCATGATGAGGAGAAGTTGCATGTTTATATAGTTGTAACATAAATAATTAATCTTTTCAACTATTACTACTCACTGCCTGGCCAAAAAAGTCTCACACTTTTTAAGATTTCATTCCGCATACTCCAAGAACTACTTTTTCAAAATTTGAATCCTGGAAGATGCCTGTGCAAATCAGGAAAGAAAGAAATGCATAGATTTGATAACCTGGTCATTCAGTACATTCAGGTCATCAGCAGACCATCAGATTTGACTTGAGATTTGGCTTAATGTTGAGAGTAGACCTGACAAACTGCGACACAGGATCATAACACTACCTCCAGATGCTTGTACAATGGGCACTATGCATCATGTTTGTTTGTTTGTTTGTTTGTTTGTTTGTTTGTTTGTTTGTTTTTTGGCCAAGCAGTCTAAAATCCCACAGTTTTTTCTTTCAATGTTTTATCAATGTTTTTTATTACAGTATTTATTTATTTATTTATTTATTTATTTATTTATTTATTTATTTTTGTGTTATTTGATATTTTTAAAATCCCCAGTAATGGTTAATGCTTGAATGGTTAACGCTATACTTTTGTCAGACCCCTTAAATTAACAGCGAAAGACTTGACTTTGTTCACATCTTGAGTAGTTTATTTCAAATTTAATGTGGTGGTGTACCAGAACACTCTGTAACAGAGTTATGGCCCTGACTGCCTATAAGCCAATATTTCTTGATTTGCTCTAGATGTACAATCATGTGGCGGTACAATTTATTGTTAATATTGGAACAAGTTACGAGAAATTGGGCCAGGAAGAACAGTTTTCAGTTATCATGCCAGAAAATTGTACCAAATGTCTCGGGTACATGAATATTGCAAGGATTTATCTTGTGCTATCTACAGTAATGGCGGCAGTGTGGTAAGTGGATAGCAATGTGGCCTCCTACCTCCAAAGTCCCCTAAACAAGACAATGCAGTATAGAAGATGAATGAATGAATGAATGAATCAATGAACATTCAATCGAAACCTAAAATTTGCTAAAAAATAATATTGTTTTGTCATGCTATGGTCAATATTATTCAGAGGTGATATTCAGCATTTAGTTTACCCATAAAATGGCAAACCATTTTAATTTGACATATACACTTGTGATTCTTAGATACTTCAAACCTCCAGTTGGCAAACCCTATATATACAGTATGTAATGATGCACATTTATTTTTATTTAGGAGTTTGGCTTTTAGAAGAGCCAAAGAATCAAGCATCACCAGGAAACAAGGGGCTTGTGCTTAAGTCTCCTGGACGTCATCATGCTATCTCTGCATACCTGCAGACAGTGTTTCACTTCAAAGAAAAACCTCTGTGCCTACAGTAAGCCTTTTCATCAATTCAGCTTCATTAAACACATCTTTACTTTGTTCAATAAAAAAATGACTAATAACCCCTTATAATGTAACTTTTGCCTGTAATGCAGCTGTAATTTAAATCAGGATTATATTGATGTGCTCCTTCTAATACATAATTATTGCAATAGTAAGAATTAACTTACCAAGACTTGTATGCCGGACGTTATGGCAAAGGTTCAATAATAACCTGGAGATTACAAATGTGTAATTATTTAACAATTAATAAAGTGGTCTCAAATGTAAATGCTTCATACCACTCAGTGAGGAAGAACAGAAACTGTTCATATGCAGCAAAAAGCAACATCTTAGTGAAGATATCCTGAATAAAGTAAATGTTATCCAATATTTGGTTACAATACATATAAAACCATTAAGTCTATTAGACGAATGCTAATTTCAGTCTTTGTTTTTCTAAAACTAGGAATAGAACTTGGAATTTGTTTCTCTAGACCTAAGAATAGAACTAGGAATTCCAAGCTAAAAATAAATAAAATATGTTGCAATAAGCCTAATAATATTACAAATTTCTAATAAAGAGAAATTCACAAAATTTGCATATGCAATTTAATTAAGTATTTATTTATTTATTTATTTATTTTAGTTAATTATTGATATTATGTTTATTTATTTATTTATTTATTTATTTATTTATTTATGTGCAGTGTATTTGTTATATGTAACATCAGGAACTAACAACACTTTAAATATTTAGTATACTGTATTTAACAAATGATAAATGTATCAACATACTTAAATTAAGGTCAGAATCTCCACTCAAGTAATATGTATGTGTAAGCTGAGCAAAAATAAATATTGATAAATAATTTAAAGTTTGTACAATATACAATATGTACATTTACATGCTTAATCTATTTAAAAAACTGACATAATATTAATATGTTAAAGCTAAGGAAAGTCTAAAAAATTTTTTGAGCGCATGCATGTACAGTATGTACAGTACACAATGAACATTTAAGAAAACTGCAGGGTCATACATTAGTATACTAAAATTGTTGTCAAATTGTCATGTAGTAAAGTGTATTTTCTTTTTACAGCACTTTCTATCAAGCTTCATTTTATTCACTTGATGACATGTTTAATTAATCTACACAGGTATGAAGTTTTCTTCCAAAATGGGATTGATTGTGGAGGAGGCTACATAAAGTTGCTGTCTAATTCAGATGACCTGCGTTTGGTGCGAGCATGATTATCATCACTAGTGCAGCTTATGACAACCAGTCTGTCATTGCATAGACTCAGTGTGCTTTGTTGTATTCTTTTAGAGTCAGTTTAATGATGCCACACCATACACCATTATGTTTGGTCCGGACAAATGTGGAAGTATATACAAATTACATTTCATCTTCCGCCACCGGAACCCAGTGACAGGACTATATGAAGAGAAACATGCTCGGCAGCCTGAGATTGACCTGAGTGACTATTTCACTGACCACAACTCTCATCTTTACACACTCAGTGAGTATTAACAAGAGCACAGCATTAGACCCGAAATCACTGAGCCAGACCTGGGGTTGGAATATGATGTTTCATTGTATTACAACTTTAAAATTGTAGGCAGCAGCAACTGTATAATAGTATAAATACCTCTGTTAGTAGAATGATGAGATAAATCATATGTATAAATCATACATGTCAACAGTAAAAACAATAGAAAAAATGGAAATTAGATTAATCTGAGAAATATTGTTAGTGATCCTATTTCATATATGCAACTTCCATATCTAAATATGCCATCACCAAGGACCAATTTTAGATAAAACACCCTTGTTTTGCAGATTTGTATCCTGATAATACATTTGAAATTCTCATCGACCAAACACTAGTCAATAATGGGAGTCTTCTAGAAGACATGGATCCACCAGTGATGCCTCCCTATGAGATAGAGGACCCAGAAGATGTTAAACCTACTAACTGGGATGACAGACGTTATATCCCAGATCCCACTGTAACGAAACCCCTTGACTGGTATGTTTATGCTTTTCATTCTTTTCACTGCAATTTTTGTTAATAAACTTACAGTGGTGGCCAAAAGTATTGAGACACCATATGCAATGTATACTGTAAGTTCTCCCAAAAAAAAAAACAAAAAAAAAACAAGTTAAATCAGTAATTATTTCCAACCTATCTGGTTAAAAAGTTGGGCTAATTAACTGTAAAAAAGTAAAAGTCAGCTTCAGGACATCTCCAGACCTAAACCCAATCTGTTGGACAGTGTTGAAGTATATTTTTTCTATTGTGCTATTGTGACATAATTAGATAACTGCATGAATGTGCAACTGTATAGGTGTTCCTAATAAAGTGGACAGGGGCAGTGGTGGCTTAGAGGGCAAAGGCACTGAGTTACTGATCAGAAGGTCTGAGGTTCGAGCCCCAGCTCCACCCGGTTGCCACTGTTGGGTCTTTGATCAAGGCCCTTAACCCTCTCTGCTCCAGGGACACTGTATCATGACCCCAGGTATGCTGGGAAATGCGAAGAAAGTTTTTCTACTAAAAGCAGATTTAGTCTCTCTTTATTGTGTGTGAAGGGATGAAGAAGCTCCTCAGTTTATTGCTGACCCTACAGTGCAGAAACCAGCCGGCTGGATTGAAGAGGAAGAGCCTTTTGTTCCAGACCCAGAGGCTAAGGTTCCACATGACTGGTGCGTGAGGCAGTTCCACCACACATGATTGTGTTTACTAGTCACACCTCATACTTTACACTCTCGCCTAACCCTGTGACTATACAGAAACATTATTTTATAATGTTTTAACATGTTCTGTACAAAAGACCTTTACCGAGCTGAAATTTACCCACTGGTTTAATCTCAAATATTCACAATCAAATTCAGTTAACAAAGCTAAGTACATACAAATAGGGTCCAGATGTCAATCAATCAATAATTCTTTTTGTAGATTCTATAGCAATATATTTACACACCAATTATTAATAATACCTTACCAGGGTCCAGGTTTGATCCTGAGCACAGATAACTGTCTGTGTCTGTATTAAGATGTTCTCCCTGTGCCAGAAAAGGTTTCCTTCAGGTTCTAAGGTTTCCTCCCATTGCACAAAACATGTACATAGGTGGACTGATCTAACGACTGTTGCTTGATTTTTGGTGTATTTCTGCCTTATGTCCAGAAATCCACTGAGAGCCTAAAGTGTCTACCGAAGATGCATAATTTAAAGCTTATTATACATTAAGATTATTATATTATAAAGAGCATTTATTAAAATACAAGTGCAATTTTCATTAACATTCTTATGTATATCCGTCTAATGACCACTATGTTCATATAAAAGAGGTACAGGTAATGAGGATTACTTTTTGTTCAAATCATTTTGATCAGCTTTATCTAAATATATTAATCAGCGACTGTTGTTATGTGATGTGCTTGTGATTTTTAAATGTTTTGTATGTTTGCCATTTAAAAAAATGTTGGACTAACTTTGATATTCATTTATTTTTATGGACAGGTCAATGGAGATGGATGGGGAGTGGGAAGCTCCTCTCATTGCTAACCCTGCCTGCTTCCATGCTGTAGGATGTGGGCCATGGAAGCCTCCCATGGTGCCCAACCCAGCATATAAAGGGAAATGGAAACCCCCTAAGATCGACAACCCGAATTATCAGGTAATTCTGGCAGTAGTATATGGTGGAATCACATACAGTAAACAGTGTACCTGCCTTGTACTGTACATCGAGATTCCTGTGGTAAGGGCCACCCAAGCTGGCCACAACCCTATACAGGATATAAGAGCTAGATAATGGATGGACAGATTGGATGTTCTTGTCTCAATTTTGCTAACAAACCCTATTTTTTAAAAATGTAGCTGTATTACACAGACCAAAGGACTGGGCAATTCTGATATGATAATAATATAAACGATTCTGAAACGATATTGAAACAAACAAGTCCGAATAGACGTCCTTGTTGAAAATTTCAGTTCCTCTCGCATAACCCAGTCACATGTGCACACAAAAATGCAGTCTTTCCTAAACCGAAATATCTTACAGTAAAAAGTAAAAGTGATCACGGATGGAAATTTGAAGTTTTAAACACACTGAAATGACCTTAATACTTGATTTTCCTTTACTGTAAATATTACAAACGGCACCTTTGAACTATATTTTGCTATTAACTTTCTACGAGATTAAAAGCATGACTATCATAAGTACATCAAACACATGTGGGTTATATTTTCTAAAATAAAGCCTGGCCTGCTGGTTTCTTCATTAGGGAAAATGGAAGCCACAAATGATCCCTAACCCGGCATATTTTGAGGACACTCAGCCATTCAGAATGAGTCCTGTGGGTGCAGTAGGCTTGGAGCTGTGGTCCCTTACTGGAGATGTGCTGTTTGACAACATCCTGCTGTGTGACGACCTCATGATTGCCAGACGCTGGACGAAGGACACCTGGGGTCAAAAGCAGACAGTAAGCTGTTTTAAGCTTCCTAGAAGAAAAATGCTGTTGCCTCCAGCAGAAGCATCAATGTCTTGTAAAATACAGAAACCTGAATGAATGCAATTAGCACTGAAATTGTGAAATTATATTGTTGTGTGAAATGGGTCAAAAACGCAAAGCATTCTGGGTACAATAATTTATCTACAGTAATCACTTCACCCATATCAGGATTGCAGTAAATATTAGCGTCTCAGGGGAACATTACACACTTGATGGGATTCCAGTCCATCACAGTGCACTCTGGACACATATACTGTATACTGTACTCACGCGGTCTTTCACATCTACAGGGAATTTAGTTTAAACGGGTGCAATTAACAACATGTTTTTGGGAGGTGGGGGAAAATGAGAGAACTCAGAGGAAATACATGGTGAACAGAAACTCCCCACAGACAGAAACCCAAGCTCAGGCTCAAAGTAGCAGTGCATCTATAAACCAAGGCAACCTTAATCTCTAGCTAATTACACTCATTAGTGGAACTAGCATCTTGGCAAGCAATTTTTAATATTTAATATTTCTTACAGGATTATTTATAAATAAAATATAGGGTTATTCACACTGTTTTAGATGCATTCTTTCTTATTATTAGCAGATAATTTAGTTACTTTCTGAAATAAATGTGACAAAATATCTGCCAATAAAGTTTGAAGATTACGTTTAAACTAAGCTTAATTAAGCTACTTTGCTAATTATGTTCTCCCCATGCTTGGTGGGTTTCCCCCGGGTACGCTGGTTTCCTCCCACAGTCCAAAGACATGTACATTAGGTTAATTGGCATTCCCAAATTGCCCGTAGTGTGTGAATGAGTGTGTGAGTGTGTGTACAGTATGTGTGTGTGCCCTGTGAATTGGCACCCTGTCCAGGGTGTACCCTGCCTTGTATCCTAAGTCTCCTGGGATAGACTCCGATGATGAGTGAGTGAGTGGTCTAATTAAGTACAAATGGTCTAGCAATCGGTTTATTAATCTCATGGTTTAAGGTGGAGGTGGGACAGCGCCAGGGTTCAGCCCTTTCCTGTTTGCAGTGGTGATGGAGAAGTTGGCGGATGAGTTTAGACAAGCATCTCCCTGGACTGTTATGTTTGCAGATGAAATTGTGATCAGCAGCAGTAGGGAGCAGGCTGGGATTAGTCTAAAGAGGTGCAGGAATGCACTAGGGAGAAGACGCATGAAGATCAGTAGAAGCAAGGTGGAGTCCCTGTGTGTAAATGTGAGAAAGGTTGGGGGGAAAGGTGCAGTTGCAAGAAGTAGAGATAAGGAAGGTAGTGAAGTTTAAGTATTTAGGGTAAACTGTCCAAAGGAAATGGGAGTGTCATAGAGAAGTGAAGAAGAGAGTGTAAGCAGGGTGAAATATGTAGAGAAGAGTAGCAGAGGTGATCTGTGACAGAAAGGTATCCGCAAGAATGAAAGGGAAACTTTACAGGATGGTAGTGAGACCAGCAATGTTGTACACTGTAAAAAATAAACGTAAATTTTACGGTAAAAAACTGGCAGCTGTGGTTTCCAAAATTTTACCGTAAAAAATACGTTATTGCACTGTAAAAAAATTAAGCGTAAATTTTACGATAAAAATATGGCAGCTGTGGTTGCCAGAAGTTTACCGTGAAAAATATGGTAGCAATGTTTTTAGGTTATACGGAATTGCACTCATTTTACGGATTTCAATTGCTGTTTTTTTTTTTCAAGCCTGGCCGGGAATCGAACCCAGACCCTGGCGGTGCATGGCGACAGTGCTAACCACTACACTACTGTGCTTGCTACACAAATGTTGTCGTTCAAACAATTAAAATCCATAGAATATACAGTGTAATCCTGTACAACCAAAAATGTTGCTACCTTTTTTTTAATGGTAAACTTCTGGCAACCACAGCTGCCATTTTTTTACCATAAAATTTACGGCTTATTTTTTTACAGTGCAATAACGTATTTTTTACGGTAAAATTCTGGCAACCAAAGCTGCCGTTATTTTACCGTAAAATTTACAATTTATTTTTTACAGTGTACGGTTTGGACACATTGCCGCTGACAAAAAGACAGGAAGCAGAGCTAGAAGTGGCAGATCTAAAGATGCTGTGATTCGCTTTGGGAGGAACAAGAATGGACAGTATAAGGAATGAGTATATTAGAGACACAGTGTAGGTGGGACAGTTTAGGGACAAAGTTAGAGAGACCAGATTGAGATGGTTTTGAAATGTGCAGGGGAGGGATGAGGGGTATATCGGGAGGAGAATGTTAGAGATGGAGCTGCTGACAAGGAGGAGAAGAGGAAGGCCCAAGAGGAGGGTTATTGATGTGGTGAGGAAGCACATGCAGGACGAAGGAAGATGTGGTAGACACAGTTAGATGGAGACAAATGGTCCGCTATAGCCACCCCTAACGGGAGCAGCCGAAAGAAGAGGAAGAATCTTATATTTGGCGTACTGAAATCTTATAATATAAAAATTATGGTGACTGCCAGATTTTCACTAGTTATTTATTGTGTTGCGTCTGTCCTATAGACCGTCAGTAGATCAGTGGAAAAGTGAGTTTAGTGATGCACTTGTAGAGTTTGTCTCTTCCTGCCTCTTGCAGCATGGAGTTCTGGAGCGGTTACTGTTTGCCACAGGAAAGCGCCCCTGGCTCTGGGGTGTGTACGTCTTCACCGTGGGCCTTCCCATCATTCTTTTTGTCAGTTTCATGTGGCCTGATAAGGTAGAACCTGCTAGATGTTTTGTATATTTTAACAAAGCATATATTCAATTAATTTATAGTTATATATTTATAGTATTATTCTGCTACTTTATATCTGAGTCACCTGCCTGGTGTGATGGGAAAGGACTTACTGACATAGGCTAATTGTTATTTAATAAACTTAATAAAGGGTAAAGTTAATACATGACCTGTCTATTTGTGTGTCAGCGATTTGGCCCTTCAGATCAGGATTACTTTTACAAAAAATGTGATGAGCCTCAGCCGGACAGTCCACGGGATTCAGAAGACCATTTGAGTTTCAATGACTACGGTGGGAACATTCGATTTTAAATGTTTGTTCAAATTGCAGTAATAAATAATGGCTTATTATTCTGAATTGTATATTGATATGTTAGATGCTGATCAAGAACCCAGCAACTCTACAAGCCTGAGGAAACGCGAGGGCAACAAAGGGCAGAAAAAGTCAGACTTAGAGTTGAAGGTAATTATGTATTTATGGATAATTAAAATTTGCAAAAGTTTTGAAAATTATACCTTTAAACTTGTTTATCCCTGGTACAGGTCTTCAAATGATGCAAGCGAACTGCAACTTTCTTCATGGTTTACTAACCCTGGCATGGATAAAGCAAAGGAAGATCCACTGTAACACAAACGGCTTCTGAATGTTCTGAACTAGCTACTTAAAATATCCTACACTTGAAAATAATTCACCAGACACTCCAGTGCACATTAATAAAAAGTAGTGATTTTGTCACTGAAATAATGTCTTGTTGAAATCAGTAAATTTCTTTATGATGAAATAAAAAAGTTGTTTTCCAAAGTCTGTGGTTGAAATAAAGGTAACTTTCACTTTCAGTGATATGAAATACAGCTCTGAAATGTTTTCCCTAAAGAAAAACTAGGCACATTTTCAGTATTTACTTTATTATATTGTCTGTAACAACTTAATAGTGTCATCCTACCATACTTGATTTTAGAAGAATGTTTGAACAAGAGGGCTGTTTAAGACCGGACTTTTGATTATGCAAAATAACACAACACACTTTATGAGAGTAAAAGCGACTTTTACTTCTCGATATAATCCACAGCT
The DNA here is from genome assembly GCA_011419295.1 of Clarias macrocephalus. NCBI lineage: Eukaryota > Metazoa > Chordata > Actinopteri > Siluriformes > Clariidae > Clarias > Clarias macrocephalus. The sequence continues at coordinate 10,250 of JAAGKR010006518.1, forward strand.
ACACAAATGCATTTATCTCAACATTAGTGCTTGCATACCATTAAGGTACAAAGTTTTCTTTCATGATTGGCCTGCCTACTTCATATCTGAAATTCGGACAAGTTATCGTTGATTTTCAAGGATCTGAATGTTCACGAGAACATTTGCAGTGGGATCTGAGTCACCTCAGCCAGAATTGTCATTCACGGACATACAGCCTTCTTAAAAACATTTACAACACTCAAATACTTTTCTGTAGATAAGAGTCTCATCCTCGTACTATGCTTGAAGTCTTCTATAAATGTCAAAAAGAAACATCAGGAGAAACATTATCACAAGTCCTTGTTTAACTTGAACACCCCATAAACTTATTTTCAGTTTTACCTGTTATTCAACCTTTACTGTCACATATTTACCTTCACACAAGTCTTCTTGTATTTGGTAGAGCCGCAACTACAGCTGGAACATGTCTCCTTCAACTTTGCCCATCTGGATCCTCATATGTTGGCTCATTCTTCTTGGCAAAAATGCTATAGCTTTGAAAGGTGTCTGCATGTGTGAATACTTATCTAAGGCATTGTACATATATCACAGTTTTAACAAAAATGTTCAGATCTGTTCGTGGCTTCCAAAAAGATCCCAAAGTCTTTTTATTTTTCCAAACCTTTAGTCCTTAATAATAAAACATAAAATCTCTCTTGGAACTAAAAGGAGGAGGAACAGAATCATACCTAAAACTGGTCACATTTTGTCTATTTGACTTGCAGTATGGCTTACAAATATATTAACTATACTCGATAAGATAAGGAACGCACTACAAGATAATAAAAGCAATGATAAAATGGCAGATTCAGTTTTATTAATGCATTGTGCCAGAACTTCATTCTAAGCAATATTCTTTTTTTTTTTTCATATATGACAGGTGCTGTACTAATGTTTTCATGATAAGCCTTCCAACTGAACACAATACAACCATTTAAGATAGAACTTTATTCTCTTAAATGTGATGAATTAAATAATTACATGATTCCTGGCATCTTGATAATTACATTATTATGGCAAAAAGCAAACAAAAAAAAAAACAATCGACACATGTAACAATCAACCAGGGAGAAATCTCCTTAAACTCACCAGTGCATCACACCTCTGATGAAATACTTCTCTTTTATATTAACTGTACATCTGCAGTTGGGCTCAATATGAGTCGAAGGCATGTACATAATAGAATTGTGGGAAATACATACCTGAACTCAAGTGAAGTGTAATTACTGTGTGATAATGTAAATCACTTCTACCAGAAATAAAAATATAAGTTTATTACACATATTCTACAGATTGTGTTTGATTAAAGTAGAACTGTAAACGCTGACCTAAAGTTTTGATGAACTCAGTTTAAAGAAATCATTGAGTCAGTGGCACTGGAGATAAGAGAAGAATATATGGAATAAATGTCTATGTACACATTAAAAAAAGTACATGGCCTGTACAACTGTGACAGTATTTATGGCTCTGCACACTAAATGTATTGTATTACATGAATAAAAGTGTGCTTCAGGATTATAATTTGCTCTTAAAAACAAACAAGTGGGACTTATACCATCCACCCACACTAGCACTGTGCATCAGTTATGTATCTCCTTAAAGGGAAGAACTGTAAACCTGCATCTTTGAGCTTTACACACTCATTGATGATTATTGTTGTCTGGCTTTTATACTATTAACACTAACGCCATGTTTCATTTCAGTCACCAGATACATCATATTGGTCATAATACAGTGTATTAATTGTCACCTACAGATTCATATTATTCCAAACATCATTACTATACGAGATGAATTTTGAACAATGTTTTCTGCATTGAGTTGTTGAGTAGTACTATTGGTTAGTTGTGATTAATGAACTTGTGTGTGGTGAACCTAAAAAAAAAAAAAAAAAAAAATCAACCATTTACCACAGTGTGTTGATTTTGCACAAATGAGTGTCATAAAAATGTGCCTTGCTAACCAAGATTTCATGTAAGAATGTTTGTCACCAACTTAACTGCTTCACATAGTCGGATAAAAAAAAAATTTTCCAGAAAGGTATCACTCACATACATTCACTCAATCGATCAGAACATACAGGGAATCCTGGAGTAAGATGGAGGATTTAGAGAGAGGGTGTTTAATTTCCAGGCTCTCCTGAGTCCTGTGTGTGTAAAGCTACATAGTCATTGTTAAGACGCCTGCAGCTGAGAGAGCCAGGCTAAACAGAAGACAGATCAGGAACACCTGACAAATGTACAGATGGCATAATGGTCTTAGGTGAGTAGTTTAAATTCCTTCCAAGTCAATCAGCCTGAAGGATGACACTCCAGCTTTGACTGCTACTTGCTCCGGCAGTTGGGAAAAGTCACGCCTCCACACGCCGCTGTTATGATGATGAACAGGACCACCTAAAGATGTAAAGATTAAACATTGCTAAATTCATATCTGTTGACACTATCTGGTCATATATGGGCTTTCCTAAACTGTATACAATGTCTTGTAAAGAATGTCTTTACGACAGTCATGTATAAAAGTTAGTGCCCCCTCTGTTAATTGTAGTTTTTTTTTGTGTAAAAACACAATAAAAATCCATCTGGATTTTAGCAGGTCTTGGTATTAGACAAAATAAAATGCAAATGAGCAACATAACTTTTTCCCCCCGCAGTGCCATGATTTATGTAGCAAAAATTAAACCATGTTTTATTCAATATCCCTAATTCAATATCTTAAATCCACCTTTACCATCAATAACTTAACAAGAAAACACTTTATCAGCCAACAAACAACAAATTAAAACAACAAAATTCCTCCACTGCCATGTGAAAGACTTATTGCCAGTTATCTCAAATGCATGATTGCTGTTGTTGCCATGAGGGTGGCACGATCAGTTATTATTTTTAGGGGCAATTGCTTTTTTAGTTCGGGCCAGGTAGGTTTAGACAGCTTTTACCTCTAATCAATGAAATCATAATTTATTTTGTATTTACTCAGGTTATCTTTGCGTAATACTGAAATTTGTTTGTTGATCTGAATCATTTTAAGTGTGAAACAAAAAAACTCACAGCACTGTAAGCCAAAATAGTAACCTGTTTTGCAAATGTTCCCCAATGCATGGTTAAAGGAATATAATTCATAAATAAATTAATTAATGAAATCTTTGGTAAATCGCTATGGTGTAAAAGGAACAAAACACAATATTGTAGGTGGTGTTATAGGAATTAATCTTTTCTTCAGGCCATATCACACCACTGCGTTGTGTTTAGTTCCTGACTTTTATGCAGAATAGAATAAAAAATTAAGGACTCATTATTTACATAATTGTGTGTTTTTAAAAGCACAGCTGATTCATCTGCAAATCCAAAAGTATCTAGCAATGATCCATGTTACACCTGGCAACAAAATTACTGCCCATAAACGCAATAAACCACAAATCTAAAATAAATCTAAAGCTTTTAATGTAATAATCCCACAAATGGAATAAATTTCAGATTATATTTGTGAGAAATCATCACAATCTTAAAAACTGAAGATTTTCACCTTCCCAGAAACAGAATAGCTATTTCTATGCCATCCCTGTAAATATAATAGCTATCAATATAACATTAGTGGGAAGTGTATTACGTTTGTAAGATTATTACATTAAAAGGTGCAGATGTCTATTCAATTTGTGGGCTGTTATTGTGTTGGCAGATGTTATAAGCCATAGCAGATTTGGTAAAATTTACTTAAAGCACTGAACTTTGTATTTTACTCTACAGTGTTCCTGTGCTCTACCGGAATACTTTTTAGTTTTACTCACGAGTGCTACAATTATGATGATGATCATCAATTTCAGGTTCTTCATACACATGGCGCGAGCTAGGTTGCGACTCGTTGTCTTGAAGGTCACAGACTGGGTTGTAAAAGGAACAGGATGCAAAAGTTAAACATCACTTTCAGAAAAATTACGATATGTAAGAGTGAAGGAAAACACTTACTGAATCCACCAAGTTCTCAGTCTTGTCAATAAGAAGTTCCAGCTTCTCTCCTCTCTGTGCCACGAGATCTAAAATGAAAAAGTTGCATTGTAAGATAACTGCCATGGTTAGCATAAAAGTAAGTGAGCATATTTGAATTCCTTAAGCCAATCTAAATACTTCAGACTTGGCTCTCAGTTTATGCTTTTAAAATAGTTTCTAAAACAATCAAATCAGTTTATCTGGCATCAACAACCACAACCAAAACTGAGACCACATAATCGTTCCCTCTGATGGTACTGGAACAACTAGATGTATCCCAAGCATGTTAGCTCTTGATACCTGTTGTGGAAGACGTTCTAATTTTAAGATGAGCAGAATTATTAGAACAAAGTCTTGAAATACGATACAACACAATACAAAACAATACAATACAAAACAATACCAGGGGTTGCTTGCTTTCTCCCAGCAAAGTGATGAACCATTGTTCACTTGTTCTCACGGTTTGCAGTTAACTTTGTACTAAGCCGTTTCTCCCTACAGTGCTGAATGTGAGTTGAGATGGCTGAATACCCTGCGCGGTGCACATCGCAAAGAACTACTAGCTGATCAGAATGCAGCACAAGTGTATTAATTGTAAAAACCATAAATATAACAGCAACATAAAACATCTGTCAGTCAACATATTTGATTGTTTAAATGAGTGGGTTCAAACAAAACGTTCCATGTACTCATTTGTTAATCATATCTAGTAGACATAAACATCAAAATGCTACATACTAAACAAAAATTATAAACATTACACTGAATTGTTCTCGTTTTATAATAATAATAAAAAAATTGTTTGATGCAATCTCACCAATATTCCGGACCATAATGCCTTTCAAGTCATCCACCTGCATTTGTGTCTCTGTCAATCGATCTGAGCCTCTTGGATCTGAGTGGTGTTTCTGTGAGAAAATCAAAATAAAAAAATTAATGCATATCAGTACTGATACATATAAAGCACTGGACACGACAATATAATACCTTAGCGAACGCACACTGACTGCCAAATTTCAAATGAAAAAGCAAAGTCCATTTGCATGTGCATTTCCCATGTCTTACAAGTCATAAGCATGTCATATTTAAATAGCAAAATCAATTACCACGTCTGCTTTTTCACTTTCTCTGCATCGTGCATGTAGCCTGCCAAAACTCAAACGCAATCGCTAATCCATTTGCAATTGCATTTCCAACGTGTTACACGGAAACCTGTCAATCAGCATCACGGGTGGGTCTATACTGTGGGGCGTGATTGTATGGGGAGTGACGTCACTCACAATCACCGACCAAGAGGAAAATATAGAGTAACTTGCTAAACAAAATTACTGACTGGCAACCAAAGTGATTTCCCATTATTTTAATTTTTAATTTTTTAATTTTTATATTTTGTGAATTATCACTCACTGATCATCTATACCAAGACAGTGCTATCCACTAAGCCACTGTTCTGCCCAATTAAAAAAATAAATAAATAAAAAAAAAATAATAATATTAATAATCATAATTTGCTAATCATGTCTTAGTCACACTTACAGCGTTCTTTAAACCTCTAGGTAATAGCTGTTGTGTAATTGGTTAATAAATAATAATCCTTCCTCTTGCTTACCATGGGAATTACCACTTCTCATCCTTTACCAATTTTCCTGATCATCCTCTAAGCAGGCCTGGTCACAAACATCTTTAATTCACTGTTTATTAGAAGCACATACTTTCACAAAAAAAAGTACATTCTAACAAGTACAACAATCACGTGACTGCAGCATGTGGTCCTGACATTCCCCAAGCGGCTAATGCCTGGGGTTTTCATGCACAGACCAGGAAAACAAAAAAGTTCCTGGCCAATATTTACAGTTTTGTGACATCTGCACAGCAACTACACAAATCCTACTCAAACACAATACTATAGATTTTGTCTGAGAATGAGCTGCAGGAGCAAAATGTTATCCTGTCAAACTTTAGGTGCTCCGTTATCTATTGGAGATTGTCTGATCAGGGCAGCACTGCTTAAATTCAACATAGACCTGGTTAATCTCATCATGACTAAAGGTTATATGCACTCCTCCAGAACGATAATGGAACAACAGCGGAAGAAGCCACTGACACTTTTAAGCATTTGTTCGAAAAGTAAACGTACAGCATGTATGTTTAGCAACATAGATAGAGCTGTAAAGTTGTCCATGTTGACTCTTTTCTGTTCTGGCACCTAGGTGGTGGAATTAACTTTCTCAGCTGGGTCTCGGGCAATCTGGGTCTCGACGACATATCTGTTTCTTCAGTACTTGGGGTAATCTCTCAATCATTGAGTATCATGTGGGTTCATGTTTTGACGCCAAGCGTAACATGATCACAACTGAACCAATGGTTCTTCTCTCTCTCATGCTGCGGAATTGTGGGTAATCATCTCCCCTGCTCGGTCTTAGTGTGTGTCTCTCACTCATATAGTCAACATCTGTGCATGCATGTACTGTTCACCATAACCTTGTGACTATGTGTGTGTGTGCGTGTAAAGCATCTTTTATTTTGTATTTGTACTTGCGTGTTCACATGCGCATATTTATTATAAAAAATTTTAATTAAAGCAAAAGCAAGTATCATTAGAGAGGTTAAAGTTCTCTCTCTCTCTCTGTCAGACTGCACTGATTCCGTTAGTTAGTGTCATTAGACAGAGGGCCCATTTCCTCCTCTTGTCGCCTTCACACACACGCACACACACACATACACACTCTAACGGAAACAGTGCGCTGTCGCGATTCTTTTCAAAGGTAAACAAACCAGAAACACCCTTTATAGTGATTCTCACTCACTCTCACTCATCATCTATACCGCTTAATCCTGTATTCAGGGTCACGGGGGCCAGGAGTCTATTCCAGGAGACTTGGGGCACATGGCAGGGTACACCCTGGACAGGGTGCCAATCCATCGCAGGGGCGCAGACACACACACATACACTCACTCATTCACACACTACGGGCAATTTGTGAACACCAATTAACCTAACCTACATGTCTTTTGACTGTGGGAGGAAACCCGGAGTACCCGGAGGAAGCCCACCAAGCACGGGGAGAACATGCAAACTCCATGCACACATGTATTTTTTTCTATGCTAGAAAAAAATATCTTTTAGTGTGTGTGTGTGTGTGTGTGTGTGTGTGTGTGTGTGTGTGTGTGTGTGTGAGTACAAGTGCGTATGTGCGTGCACGAAATCTAGACAAATGAACAGGTACAGGAAGCCTGGGTGGGGAAGATGTTATGAAAAATTTAATGTACCATTTGTGCAGCAAGAGTGCTGGAGAACTCGCTGTTCATAGCATAGGGTAAAGCGGTCTGAGCCCGAGAGCCATACGTGGTCTGGAACCGTTTCTTGACTTCATTAAGGAAACTGAATGCGCGCGACCTCTCAAAGTCCTGCACACAAATTCACAGAACAATCATTAATGCCATCACAATCACTTTCACCCGGAATCAATTTGATGTAATAGTTTAACATAGAACAATGGCGTTTTTTCACTGCACACTCAAAAACAGACACTAACTATTCATATATTTAACTTTACCTCTAAAATAGACTAGCACACATTTATGATTTCTGCAAAAGGTACTGTGCAAATTTGGTCAAATTCTCATGAACAGAGGAGTTGGAGAAATTTTTTCCCACTTCCCTTATTAAAAATAAAAAAATTAATAAGTGCACATATATGCTTCCTAATAAATTCTTGATCAAATTGCAGTGGAGTCGGCGTTGTGAGTAGAATAAAACTGTGATGATGACAGACAACACCAATGTGACATGGCAGATTGTGATCCCTATGTCGCGCCCATGTGTGACACAAAACTCATTTAAAAATGACAAAAGAAATGCTGGCGTATAAACAGAGGACAGGTCCGTACGTCTGTGCACAGACATAAACTATCCAACAAAAAAAAAAGCTTCAGCAGATGGAAGATTTATTGCACAGCATGCTTAAAAGCCCTCTGTGTATTTTATCTTACACTAAATGAGAATAATCAGGGTCAGGATCTCGTTGCACTTTTTGGGTGCTCATGCGAAAAAACAATCTGGAGAAAAATTTGAGTTCTTTGTTTTGTTCCCCCACACAAGGTTGATACAAAGTGCACCAGGAAATTGTTCTAACCTGTGTTGCGACATTTCCAGTACTTAGTGCAGTGGAAAAAGACCTGTGCAACTGTGGAATCTCAGCAAATATGGAACTAATACTCACGTCATCTGTGATGCATAAATAAATAATACGGTCATGACAGATGTAGTGGAAAAGATAGCTGAAAACAAGAGTGATAAAGTCAGGAGTTAAGATTATTTATTTACTTTTTTAAAGTGCTCAATTAACAGAACCTGAAAGAACGATTAATGTTTCCTACCTGCCATGAGAGTAGGTTAATTTGTTGTTTTCCGATGGAATCTTTGCCAAAATCTGCTCTGTCACCTCAAGAAAGTTCCCTCCACACCAGGCATGTTTGGCAAGTATGGTGGTTCCACGAGCTACCACAGCGAAAAGGATCGCCATAGCACCGAGCTGAAAAGTGAACAATGACAACAGAGGTCATCAGTTTGCTGCAGTAGAGTGGTTACAATGAGGCTATAATGAGCTCAGTGTACTCCCACACAAGGTAGACAACAGTTTAGTGTTTAGATTACAACACTGACATCTGTCACAATGCTTGTGGAAAATATTTTTTTGTTGGTAAAGTTCTTTAAAAGAACTGTAATTATGTTTTTGCTTAAAGAAAATTGATAGAATAAATATTTATGCAGGCAGTGGAATTTTCTATCCATGCATGCCTTATAAAAGGAAGACTCGGTTTATTTTACAACACAGATACAGCTAGAAGATCTGCTGCACACCTTTGTTGAATGTGGTGAAGTTAATGCAACTGGTATTTAAATAAGAATATAACTGTCCCACGGTAGACACATGACTGGCATCCGGGAATCCCAACTATCCATGCATACTGTATGAATGTACTTTGTGTTTTCAACATGTCTGAAATATACTTGTGGTGGTAGCTAGCGAAAGAGTCCGGCATTACCTGCCAGCACAAACGTCGTCTACTACATAAAATTAAGGTCATATGTATTTGTGGTTTAACAAAATATTTTGATTTATTTGATATTCATATAAATTTCACATTTCCATCATACTAAGCCCCCCCCCCTCACATCAACCCAGACGTATAGAGTTGTATGAAGTTAAAAAAAAAAACTTACATAACCATACAAGTATAATATGCAGTGAAGTGCTTAAAAATCTGTTAAACCTAATGTAATCCGTTGTGAAGACATTGAAAGGTTAAACTTACTAGAAGTTAACTTAATAGACAAAAACTAACTGTCGGAGCTGTCGTGACGGCAGCCGACCTCACCGGCGCCATTTTAGTACAAAGAACTAAACATTCTTTGGTGTACAAAGATGGCACTGTTTGTCAGAGCACGTAGCCCCCAAAAACCCAGAGCAATTTCAGCCTTTTTTTTTTGCATTAATATGTTTTAATGAATATACAGGGCTCAGGATTGTTCAGATTCATACGATCAAATGTTTTAATGGTTTTCTCAGTTGTTTCTGTGACCAAAAATAATAATAATATGCGCATTTTGTGAGTTCTACAATTTTGCAACATCATTCCTATTACAGTAGCAGTAACATTTCAGCATTTAAAAGTAATAACTTTTGTTCTACATGACATATCAGAAAACCCAAATGCACACTTTGATGTCTGAAGCCTCCCGCGTCGGCACACCAGTATACTTCTGTATAAGCTGTTTTGCTTTTTGTTTTTTTATCTGTTATCGCCGAATGCTCCGTTGCTGGCACAGATCCGTGCTTTTAAGGGTTTATGTTCCTGGGGTTTTTTTTTTTTATATATAGAAGAGCCCATTCACTGCACAAAACTGTGTTTCTCTGCAGAGTGTTGTGCGATCAATACTTTGCAATCAGATCACTTTTTGATTTTGATTTTTTTTGTGGCAGCATCCACTGTATTGAATTCATCATTCATAGCGTTTTATTTTTACTCGCATGATGTATCAAGGAAGCAAGCCTAAACAGACTAGTATGCATTATGCCATTTCTTTCTGTGTCAAAACCTAATTTAACCTAATTTAATAATACTCTTTTTTTTGTTGTCACATTGTATTTTTGCTTGTGTCACCTCTCACTTGTGCGCTTTCAAATTGTATTTCCATAATCATGGCTGCGCATGCTCAATATCACAAGGCTGTGATATCCCAGCCAGTTAGAGGCTAAAGGACGGACAATACAAGCCCATCAGAAGCTGAAGGCGGGGTACATTGTGACGATCTGTTCCTGACTGGCCCCTTTGCATGCTCTCTGTGTCTCCTCACTGCACATATGTCAAAACATTAATTTTTTTTCTTTTATTGTGTGCATCATCATATGTGTTTATATCAGTATTATTTTCGTCAGCAGAAATTAAATGTCTCACACTAAAAATTTAATCTATACTACTACCTAAACAGAGACAGGCATGTACAATTGTAATTGTGTTACACATGTTAAGATTGAGCAATTAAACCTTTATTAACAATAAATTATTTGCTGTAAACTGTGTATTTAATTTCAGACTACCTAATAAACTCCTAAATAAAGAAATGTAATGCTCATAAAAATAATAATGATACAAACTAGTGCATGCGATGATGTAGTACTATAGAGTACTGTTTGCTGAGAGTCCAAAAAGGTGCTCTGCTATTTTACTAATTATTTTATTTATTACTGTTATTGTTGAGTTTATGTTCAACAGCTTTCAAGTTATTTGTTTTACGTGTTTTAAAGTACGGATTAGAGTGCACTTTTTTTGAGTGCAGTAAATGTTTTGATTAAAAAATAGAGGATTGTGTGACAACATCATGATCTCAGTCCTTATGTAGAAGAATCCTGATTCACATTTTACCAAGAATAATGCAGCCCTAGTACCAAGATACACATTTTTCTAAGCGCACAATCCCAACAAATTGTTTATGTGAGACAAATAAACACAAACAGATAAACAAACAGAATAAAATAAATAAATAAATAAATATTATTGATGTAACAGTCTGCAGTTAATATGTGATCTGCACGGATCTCCTCGCACAGTTCAGCATGCATTTCTGGATTAATTGTAAAATTTTACCATCATAATGCAAAATTAAATAAAGTTTCATCATTACATATTTTAGGCATACATGAATTATATTTTCCCCTCGATCAAACTTGGTCTTGTGCAAACATGCACAGTACTCCTGGATTGCCAGATCACAACATAAAAAAAGGCTAGGTAGTGCTGAAAACAAATTTATAAAATCAGTATTAGAACTCAAACTTTAAATACTTAAGATCATAAATTATTTTACTAAAATTAGCCTAATATTTATTGCTAGTCCAAAACCACTATTTCTAACTAAAGATTAAAAATTTTTTTTTTTTTTACAAATGTGCCCGATCTGGCAACACTGCTTGCTTAACATTGCACAGCCTGACAAAGTAAAGTCTTTCCCAGATCAGCACTCACAGAGGCAGCGGTAGCTCAGTAGATTAAGGCTCTGCGCTTCTGAACAGAAGGTTGGTGGTAATCCCGTCTGCCCCAAAGGTGCCGTATAATGTGTAGCTGTGCGCTCTAACCCCAGATCCTAACAAGCTGGGATTTGTGAAGAAAAGAATTTCACCCTGCTGCAATGAGTATGTGACACACAAAGGCTTTTTCTTCAATACCTTCAACCTTTGAACTGCAAAAACACCCCTCTTGGGGCGGACAAGTGAATAGATATGCAAGCACTATTACCCAAAACAAACATTATAGTAAATATTCTTCAAATATTTGAAATTCTTAACAATGATTAATCAATTGATGATTAATCCTTAACATCAACTAGTCAAAAAAAAAGGGTGACAAACTGTTGAAGACCAATCAACATTCATCAGCACTTACAGTAGAGCCGACAGTAATCAAATCACAGCTTTACCGGATATTGATGTGGCAATTAAAATAACAATAATATGTTATGGTTTCTATAGTATTAGCTTTTTCACCGGGACTTAAATTTGCATGAGCTAAATAATCAAAGGCTAAAAACAAAAGTTAGTGTTAAAGAACCCAATGATATGATGAAGACCTTCTTAAAAATGTGTTTATCTTACTGTTTGTCGAAGGCGTCTTGAGCATCAATGCTTTCTAACGGTCAGAAAGATTTGTGCCATAAGAACAACTTCAGGACTGAGGACTTTACACTTTCATGTTTCTTAATAATGTGTTGCGTATTTTATCCTATTAGCTTAAAGAAAGTGAGGAAACAGCTATTTAGAGCTGCAATAACAGAAAACATTACAGAAACTAACTGTTCTCTGCACATGAAAAAAAATCCATGGTACTGGAGTTTGCAAAACAAAAATAATCCATAAATTTAAAAAAAAGCAAAACACCACCATATTTGATCTGGCGAATAGAAACCGGTCTATTCAAGCACAACGCTGACAGCACTCATGTTGTATTCCTGGTTTGTGTGAAGTTGTTTGTAATATAAGACTTAGCAAGCATGAAGTAACTATAGAGCAGCAGGAGAGAGAGAGTGATAAACTCTTTTTAGTTTTGTTTAGAGACTAAATCTGAAAAGTTGGCAGCAGATTCAGCAGCACCTGAAAAGCTCCAGCTATGTTTACATGGACAATGTTTTTTTAATCTGACTGAAATCATTCTTACTAGATACTTCAAAACCCATTCATATTTCCTCAAAGCATGTAATAAAAATAAGTGTTTTTTAAATGCACAAAGCCATTCTAAATCAGGTCAGACGGTTCTCATGACACGTTTACACGAGGCAGTTTTATTCCAACTGGATCGACTGTTCTGATCACTCGTGAAAATTGGGGTCCATGTAACCACAAGTATTAGATGATTAGCTGATTGTTTTTCATTTCACATGCAGTGAAGCTCAACCAGTCATAGATGAGACTGAATTCTTGTAACGAGTCTTAACACAGAGGGCAGGATTTGTTGGAAAAGATTAAAAGCCTAAATTTAATAAACGTTGGAGGAAAAATATTCTTCTGTTATATTTCCAACAGATTAACACCTCACAGCAGCCTGAAACACTTTGAAGTGTCAAAATTCTGAGCCCATCTAGTGATAATGGGAGAGGAACCATTCTGTGGCTAAGACGTGGGAACGAGATATCGTCGGTGTTCTGATGAAACCTCGTAACTCAATTTTTCTACTTTTTCAGGAAAGCAAAAAAAAAAAAAAAAAAAAAAAAAAATGCACTTTAAATGTAAATGAAAAAAAAGAAATTGTACAAATGTATCCAAGACAAATACAGCATATATATATATATATATATAGCACAGAATAAGTTACATGTTGCACTGAAAATAATTAATATACACGAAAAAAACTATTTTGGCAAAAATTTGAGTTACAAGGTTTCATCAGAACGCGAACGATATGTTGTGGCCATGACTTAAGAATGTTTGGTAATGAGATTATTCATGTAGCAGATGTGACAGGATGATTGGTGAGTAATCATAGATCTACCTTAATGGTTATAAACAAAATAAATTTAAATTTGGCTGCAGTTTAAAAGAAGCCCAACACTATGAGAATGTTGTGGCCACTATACAGTAGCTCATGGCCACGCATTAGGATGCTTTCACATCAGGGGCCCTGGGATCGTTTCCAAGAACACTTGACCCAAAGTCTGGTTCATTTTCATCAGTGAGAACACAATCGTTTCACAGTCTGTAACCAGTCCTGAGTCTGCTTGAAGAGGAGGTCTCAGCATACTTGGGCACAGATTAAATCAGGTATGGTAGCCAATCATACCTGAGAATGAAAGCAGATCACTGTATAGACATGACATCATTAGTGCTGTCGGTCTCCTCCGAAATCTCTGTGTCTAGGTAGAACTCGCCAATCTCATCCTTCTGACCTACAAAGCCATAGCTGATAAAGTAAGAAAGCACACGAGATTGTTGCTCTTGGTCCATTTTTCCGAACCATTGATAATATCAGGTGTTGCGTGAAGGTTAACTTCCCAGGGTTAGGGTTCGTGTTCCTAGGCATGGTACAAATCAATCATGCCTAATGTGAAAAACGCCTCTAGCAAGTCATTGCCAGGCAAATCTTTTCTCTATCCAACGCCACAAGAGGCTGTGTTATAGCTTTTGTGCACGTGAACACATCTTACTGAATCAGTGTTCATGTAAAAAGTTAAGTTGGAATCATTGATCAGAATAATTTCAATTAGATTGAAAGAATACTGTCCATGTAAACAGAGTTATTGATAAAGACAGTGACCAAAGGTTGGGTAAAAGGGAAGCCTTTAAACCTTAAAACCGAAGCAGCACAGAGTGGTGCCGGCAACAGTGAATAGGTCAATGACAATAAAAAAAATGATATGCGCTTATATGGAAGCCTTGCTGGTGTGTTAACAGGGAGGCTTCAGAAATCAAACTGCTTTGGGGTTTCCATATCCATCAGGTAGAACGAAAATTATCATTACTTTTATAACATGTAAATGTGACCACTACCAGAATATAGGAATGACATTGCAAAAATGTAGAAATCTCAGAATAAGTATTTGACTTTTTTTGGTCATAGAAATAACTGAGAACAACCATAACACATGATCATGTGCATCTGTGCTATTTCTTTGACCATTTTTTCATCATGTGACCAACCCCCCCCCTCCCCCTCCCACGCCTTTTATTTTGCTCAGTCATGTTAGTATAGTTGATTAGAATGACAAGATTCAGTTCAGCATATTGCCTAGGTAGAGCTGAAAAAAAAGGATGTCACTTTATACTACACATTTCTGAGCCATAGATATGTTTACAAAAAATATATAAATTAATAAAAAATGGCTAAAATGCTCTGGGCTTTAGGCTTTACACAGCAGCAAAAGCATTGTATAAAGTCTGTCGTATAAAGAGAGGCGACACGTCAAACCAGCACGTCAGTCACGCGTCTGTCAGAGACACCTTCTGCAAGATCGAGAGGTAATATCTGACTAGTTCACTGCACTGCTACGTCAATAAAAGAACAACATAGTGAGTGAGCAGAATGCACATAGCTGGTTAAATTAGATGAGATTAAGGCCTGATATGTTTGGTCCATTTGTTCACAGCAAACAACAAACTGTATACTTTGAGCATTACAGAGAGAATAAGAATCACATCATCGCTGACACCAGATCAGTTTGTGTTAACGTTACCTGTGGAAATCCCGTGATTACTCAGCTTGGCAACCAGTGTTAGCTACTGAAACAAAACTGTGCAGCTTTCTGTAAATCAGCGCGATGTCTCATTCCTTTCTCTTTTACTAATACTCTGGATAAACTGATCAATCACCACGTACATCACAACTAGCTTTCAAACTGACTCACTGACTTATTTCACCCCCGTTTTCCGACAACCCCAGCCTCGTGTACAATGACTGGCTGTCAGCTTCCAGCCCGGATTGGCTACTACGCCATCCTCTCACATATTCAGCCAATCTGCTATTATTATACCCTATAACCATCATCCAATCCAATCAAACGAGGCGGGTTTAACGGAAAACGGGTGAGAAAAAAACTCGGCTGACATAGGTATTTAGCTACTAGCATATTATGTAGCATTCTGGAAGCGAAAGCAAACAAGTCGATGCAAATCTCTCTTGGTGGATAGACGTGCAATTTATAATAATGCTATAAGCATATCGTTACTAATATTCGATAATAAACATACCTGATAGAGGTTTAACCTAGGCTTCTGGGATTTAGTTTCGATGTAAACATTAAAAGGCTTAAAAGCTGCTGAAAGTTCCTTCCGCAGGTTCCTTTCACTTCCTCAACAACGCATGCCGGAAATGACGTTGTCTTCGGCGGCGCAGCGTCCCTGGACCGCGACGTTTGGTTGTTGTTTTTAGTATTATTAGGGCCCAAGCACTATGACATTACCTCTGTGTGGTCATAGTGTGCAAAGGGCCCTTTTGTTCTTCTAAGGACTTTTTCTTTCAAGCATCCTGGGCTTTTTTGGGGTCGTGTCATGCTAAAAAATTTATGAAAATTAGCATATTAATTAGAATCTGCTGTCATTAGGACGCCCGAGCAGCTGGGCCCCGTGCATGGGTCGTGGCTAATATATGAGATTTTGCTGCATCGATGCATGCATACATACGAAACCCGGTACACACTTAGGTCTCATTGAGCTGAACAACATTCGCTGTGCATGGTATGAGTTCCACTTAACAGGAAGTCAGTTATTTTCAAATGGAATTTGATATACTCCTCCTAGGGGATTTATGTGATTGCCAGCCAACCGGGCCAATGTGATCGCAAGACACTGAGGATGCAAATTTGTGAAAGAAATAACTCAAACGGTTCAGCTATGACTATGTCATAAACTTGCCGAAACGTGGCTAATAACTTGCTGAGTCACATCATATTAAGCGACATCATAGTGTGATGCTTTTTAACGTGCTCAAAAAGCACATAGGTTGGACTCTGCTGAGAGTAGGAATGAAAAGTGCCTAATAATGTCCTTATATATTGTTTCATAATGATTTTGATGTCTCTCCTTTAAATACATGTGCTCACTGTTCCCAGTGATAGAAGGTGCTTGGGCCCGATCATCGTTGCTTGCAACTATATTTATTATTATTGTTGTTGTTGTTGTAGTTGTAATTAACAACAATATAATATAATTATTATTATTACTATAATACATTATTATGTAATTATTAATATATTATTATATAATATGTAATATAAAATAATATTGGCCATAGTGTGTGTGTGTGTGTGTGTGTGTGTGTGTGTGTGTGTGTGTGCGCTCATGCACGTCCTGCAATGGATTGCCACCCCAACCAGGGTGAACCCTGCCTCATGTCCTCATTAGTATTGTTTGAGTCTGAACGTGTAATTTGATCAGAACTTTGGGCTTCATTTAGCAACCCTAACAGGTTTATTTAAAAACTGCTCAAAGGGACATTTACACATAAAATTTAGTATTTATGAAAATCCTGTATGTTTAGAAGAATGTTTATTTCTAGTTATGCTCTTGAGTTTTTGTAAAACTAGGCCTAAGAAAACTAACTAATGTAATGTAATGTAATTGTTGGCTAATTAGCTTCAAATCATATTTTAATGCATTACTGCACTATATACAGAATACTGCACTATATGCAAATGACACTTTCCAGTTAGCTTATGCAAATCATTTGCGGACACAAATGTAATTCATATTTTCTAAAACAAATTAATTAATAAAATATATGCCAATTACAGCATTTAAAAAATAATTAATTCATTACACACATCAAATTCAACTTTTCTGTGATTCGGCTCCAGATTTTAGCTTTTCAGGTCATGGTATACTGTGAAGTATTTTTATTGGCATGATAAGCAACCAAAAATAATTTCCTCTTTTCCTTTTGTGAAGGTTTTCTTCTTCTCCAATTCAACCCGATCTGTGAACTTGGACTTTTATGGACGTCACCAAATGCAAATACAAATTAATAATTAAAGTATGTATGCGAGTATGAAGGAAACCAGTCATTATTTTCATAAATCAGAAATGTTAAGCCTAGAATGCCTTATGCAAACTTTTATGCAAAACATTGCTAAAAGATTAATAGAGTATTCCAAATAATTTCAAAACTGTTTCTAACTGTTAATTTCTAAATATATATTACTTTGAACAGCAAAGTGAGTCGATAAATACACAACAAAATAGCATTCTTTGTATACAAAAACAGAGAAAAATAGCTCAGCAGAGCTCAGTAGAACTATAATAAATCTATATCAAATATCAAACATTTAATTTTAATTTTACTAAGGGCATCTGAGAAATATTTGATGTCATTTTTAAATATAATAAATAAAGGAGAAGATGTAAAATATATATATATATATATATATATATATATATATATATATATATATATATATATATATGTCTCATGTAAGTGCCGCCACTTTTTATACTAGCCAATACAGGTTAGTGAACCAAGCTCAGGTCAAATATAAAATTAGCTTCATCAGAAATCTTTTTTACTAGTTTCTCAAATTTAGGCACACAATCAACCAAAAAATTTTTGAGAATTGCCTGAATATCTAAAGCACATTAAGTGATCCAAATCCACAACATGTGATGATTAATTAAATATGGAAGAAAATAATATCTAGTGTGAATAAGGTAAACAAATAGTGAGAACAACTGCACTCCTCTAATGTCTTCTGTGCAGAAAATTTTTTTTTGCTTATTTTAAACTTTAAATAATATGCATATAACTACAATGCTTAAGGGCGCACATGTACTTACTGTATGAGTATAAACACATATTTTGAATATACTTAACATTGAAATAGTCATATTGTAGTTATATCAAACTTTCAGAAACTGGCATGGACATATGGCCTCTTGCTCAAGCAGATATTATCCTAGGTGAGTGTTTAAGAGACCTGTTTTCCTTTCCTCCAGATGTTTGTCGGTCTTCCATGAATTGCCTATGCATTAACCACAAAATGTTAGACACAAATCATTTACAATGTACAGTATTTGAACTGTCATGACTGTCTACAAATTTTTACAATCTACAGAGCATCTATGGCATCTAATAATTTACTATGAATTGTGAAGATTTGTCAAGAACTTTTACGATTTCTCTTAAAAAAGGCTTTTTGTTCATGGACCATACAGCAGGCAACTCATTTGTCAGAGAGTTTCATTCATGTCCTGTCAGCTCACGTGTTAATAGTGATATAAATCTCCTTGTTTTATTTTGTTTGTTTTAAGGTTCCTGCTAAGCTAGCACTGCATTGGGTGGAAATTGCTCCACGTCGCCACTTGACCATGAAGCAGCATGAGATCAAACAGACCACTATTAAAATCATAACACTTCGAGAGGTTTGTAGTTAAGTAGTAACAAATGGTAGAAATTAGGCATATTTCTGGATTCTCTGATCCACCCACAAATAACTTATGACCCGTTATACATTCTTTTAGCCTGCGACTTCATTTCAAAAATGTGATTTATGAGCATGCTCTAAAAACATTTTCATAGTGAGAAATGCTGAAATCTGATGAGTCGTAGTGAAGTTTGCAGTGATGTATACTGGTTTGACATATCCATTGTGGTGATGTACAGTAGAGAGGACATAATGAGAAAATTAGGTACGAGAAATACTTATGGACCTAATTGTAGTTACAGTTGAATTTCATTTTGAGTAATATTTGCAACTGATACTAGACTTGCATAACAATTTACTAGATTTTCAGAAAGATAAATAAGAGACATAAACTGTGGCAACTTTACTTGCCAGTGGGCTTAAATTGGATAAAATATCATAGAAAACTATGTTTCACAGCGAGTCTGACAGATTTGTTCCAGACAAGGCAAACTTTATTCTCATATTTTTAATGAGAACACTGATCTGCATAAGCCAGAGGGGTCTGGCTCTCCACAGGAGTCCTCTGTTCCAGCCACTGTTTTCCCATCTTCCCTTCAGCTGAATCATTAGCAATGCCCTCCACGATTTAGAATTTCTAATGAAAAATAAAAGTTGTTTAAATGAGTTGAGAGAGTTGATAGGAAGAATTTATTTGAAGTGCTTTGAGAGACGAAGCTATATGTGGGTGTGAAAGGGCTCTCATAAGGACATCTTCGAAACATACTGCTTAATATGTACTATAGAGACGTTACTATTACTACAGAATCAATAAGAGTTGATGCGGAGTGTGTGCACATTATATGAGAAATTTTGCACTGCGAATAACAATCATTAGTAAAGTTATTAGAGTGCTATGAATAGTGATAGCACAGTGTAGTGAACTGGGCACAGGAATATTTAGAGATCATGATCTTGGCCAGTGCCTGAAAGCAAAAAGCATTCTGCTATGTTTTGTTAGTTTGTTCTGGCAGTTAAGTCATGAGCACCTTTTATTCTCTTGATAAATTAACTTTTTTTTTTTTCAACTCTAAAGTTTTCCAAACAATTTTAAAGCTTTCATTATTACAACATTACTAAATTACATCATATAACACAAAGGAATGTGAGGTTAGAAGAATAATGCTTTCTCTGCTTTGAAAGTGCTTACTTTAACAGTATAGACTCCCCTATCTGCTCTCTCTCCCCTCCATCTTTCTCCCATATGCATGCTCTCTAATCATTTTTGCATTGACATAGGGCAGTAAATTCTGATTTCTGTCGAGCAAAAGCTCTCTTCTCTCCTTGCACTACCATTATCTACTCAGTCAAATCCACATCTGGCCTGTTTCTGTGCTCAGCGCACAGGCTGGGTTGGAATCAGCCACTATCTTTTGGGCACATGGCTGTAAAGCAGCTTCCAGCCCGCCATTTCACCACACATGAGCTGAACTCTGGAGCCAGGGGCTGGTCTAGCAGTCAGCAAAACGCAACCATTAATATCAACTTTGGTTTCAATGTAAAGTAAGGAATGCAGGCTGTCCATATACGTAAAAGCCTGATGGAAAGTGAGGAGCAGCTGAAAGAGGATTACGCCTTGACATACTTACACACCATTCATGCAAAACCATTTCTGACAGGAAAAACCAAGAAATTCCACAGGGATTTGGGTTCGATCCCTCTCCATTGTCACTCCTGGGGTTTTAACCACTCTAACTGACCTGCAGGCCGATCCTCTGTGCTTTGGAAGCAGTTGCAAGCTTTTCATCAGTTCTTTGACAGAGATTTACATTTACGTTTAGATTTTTGTGCCATTTGGCAGACATTCTTGTTCTTCTCCCAAGCAACGTGCAGAAGTGCTTTGTTGCCTACTCGAACATAAATTGTTGAACCAGCACAGATCTAAAGATAACAAACTAGTAAAGGCTTTGCCAGACACAAGAGTCAGTGTTGACACACACCAAATGTTGATATTACATTTTATTTTTAAGTACTTTTACTGCTCAGTGTTACATTTTCAGATTTTTTTATTATTATTATTATTTTTTTTTTTTTTTACACATTTATCAGTCTTTTAGTTGTGTGTGAAAAAAATTCCACTGGCTTTTGGAAAGGCTGATTTTCCAACTTATGCTTATATGTTGATGGCCTGTAAAGTGCAAAGCGCTTTCCTGACACAGTTGATTTGCATTTCACGATGTCTAAAAAGTTCCACGAAGCTAAATGCATAGAGTGAAAATTAACTGTGAACAAAAGAGCCAGAACTAGAAGTTATTCTGATTCACGACTATTAATAAAAACAGGACTGGATAGGGGCAAAATATAAATAAAAGATAAATTAGGTGAGATGACAATGGAAGAGATAAATGGATCCACGATGTATCCAGGTGCTTATCCAAACCAAAGGTTTAATTCAATTTGAGAAAGTCTAATTCATAGATGCTTCAACAAACTGTTCTGAGAACAGTTCTAGAATTGGTTCTATGATTCTATGACTGCATTCTGAACTTTCTCCATTTGTGCATTGAGAAATTTCAGTTTTACAATTTCACCAATTAAATGGACCCCATATGTCAGACAAGAGGTTTGAACGTAGAAGTGCTGGGTGGTTTATATGAAAGAAAACACAAATAAAACATTAACTACATTTGGCAGATGCCCTTATCCAGATCGGCCTTTTTTTCTCATCATATATCTCAGCAGTTGACGGTTGAGGGCTTTGCTCAAGGGCCCAACAGTGGCAACTTGGTGGTTGTGGACTTTGAACCTGAGACCTTCTGAACCCATTGAGCACATGATAAAAGTGTGGCAAAAAAAAGTGCAAGTGATTAAGACATGTTGCAGGGCTATGTGATGTACTGGGGCTGATAAGTGGTGTAGCTGTTTATCACTATCTGTAGTGAACTGTCTCAGCTGATGTCACAGTGTTCAACAAAGATGCGTGATCTAATTCACAAGCCATATTTTATCCTCCAAACCCTGATCTTTAAACATCTTTTTCCATCATAAGCATGATCTTCTGACAGCTGAGGCATTATGGGTATGTGCAGACAGAATGGCCTGTCCTCCGTTTATATGGCAGCATTTCTTTTCTTCATAACTGAATGACTAGTTTTATTTTCCTTACAAACTTATGGGTTTGCGTTGACTTGCTTTCTTTATAACTACTGACAATAATATAAAATGACTGGCCGTTACAAAATGTTCTTGATAGTACTCTTAGTCCCTGACTTACAGCCCAGTGTTTCTTAATGGAGGAATCCATTTCACCTGGGAGAAAATGTTAGTCAGGGTGTCTGTTTGAGCTTAACCATTCACTGACCCTCCACTGTGCTAATTTTATAATCAGTGCCGTGTTGAGAGCGGTTGTAAGATTTATAGCGGTCTTGTTAGTATGAGTCAAATTAATACAAATTACATCTGTCAAAATGCTGCAATGATAGGGGGAGAGCAGCTCCGTTATATTGTCAAAAAAAAAAAAAAACATAAAAATGATCATTAGGAATAGCAAGTCCGCATCACTGTTAGCCTTCATTAATCACCTAGTTACATTCTTGTTAAGTATCTAGATATAAGTCTCTCTCTCTTTCTCTCGTTTTCTCTCTCATGGCCTAATGCTTCACCATTAACTTAACATTAATACTCTATGATTTGGAGCGCAGTGCATGTCATTATATTTAAGATACAGTACATACTCTTATAGTGTTTGGTCAGCATAATTTCCTAGATGTCAGATATCCTATATTTGTGCTCTGTAATTACCCGATAATTGTAATCACGGTGACTGCCTGGAAACAGTGGGGCTGAGTGCCATTTATTTTGGGATCATGCCATCTTCTTCTGCTTTTGGTTAGGGAGGAAGGAGGAGCACACTTTGTTTTTTTCTTTAGTTGTGTTTGCCATACTGGAGGTGGTTTGGATTCTTATTGGTAGTATTTTCTTTATTGTTCTGTAGTCACCCAAGCGCTACTTTCACAGCAGCAGGCCTATACCCTCTTATTACAGTATATAAATGTCAGAACGACGGGTCTTTTGTTTATGCAGCTTTTTTATTTTGTTTCATAAGAAATAAAGAAATACCTCATTTAACAAATTTAAAGTGATTTTTGGTTTGTTCTTCTTCACAGGAAACCCTTATAGTAGAGTTTGCAAACTGGCAGACTACTCTCTGGATGCCGACCCCACCAGGTATTTTACCCATCCGAACCAATCGAATTATACAGTAACAGGACAGATCAACAAAGACTATGAAAAAAGTGGCCATAGTTCAGAGATTTACATTTTTAAACATGGACTAACTTATTCAATCACATAGGTGGCACGATGGAATAGGCAATTTTGCCGATGGTTTAGGCTAATTGGCTTTCCCAAATTGCATGTAGATGGACTGGTACCCTGTACCCACCTCATGCCCTAAATCTCCTGGAATAGGCTCCAGGCCCCCTGCGACCCTGTATACAGGCTAAACCGATATAGAAGATGCATGAGTGAGTGAGCGATATAGGCACATACATTTCTGTAAATTATATAGCTAATATCAGCACACCATGTCAGAGTGAGCTAGAAAGATTAGAAAGTGAAATTCAGACAGAAACAGGGTTTTTAAACACAAATGGGCTGAGGTGTATGAGTATTCCACTCTGCTTCAAATTCAAAACTGTTCACATTTTGGTAAACACAAGTAACTGTGTTAAAAACGTGTTGTTAAAAAGTGCAATAAATACTAACTATAAGAGTAGGTAAGATTTGTTCTTTCATGTGGACTTGTACTAGACAAAACTGAAACAAAAATCACTTTCAATCATCCTATTATAGCCATGAACTAATCATAAATGATTACAATTGAAAGGAAACTGCTGTCACCACCAGCCATATTAGTTACTTATTCATAACTCTGTAAGCAAGCATTTTTTCTTTGTTACAGGACCAATGGAAATTGTGCCCCATCACATGAAATCAGCTATTAAGTCAAGTTTGAATGATTTGAGTTTTGCATATTTTTCGATTCCTGGTCCAATAATCTCTATTCATCTCCATACAACGTTTATTACTGCTAGGTTTAAATTTGAGTCTACAGATCAGAGTGCACAAAATTGAACATAAAATGGGGAAGCATGCCACTTTTACGCTAGCCACAGGAAGTACCAAAAACCATAACAGTTACTGTATCATGCTGAGATATGACCAGTGTGGGTCACATAAAAATACTATTTTTAGAATATTTAAATGAGGATTCTGTGACACAGTAAGAAATAGGGAACCCATTCTAGCACCAGGATTTCCCTGTTATCTCTAAAAATAACTTCACCAACAGCATGGTTTTATCATGAAAAAAAAAATGCATGTTTTTCTGTCACAACTAGAGGAACCAGTTGAGATTGTGTTCACTGAAGTGCTTTAAAACAATGTTTAATCCTAATCCAGTGTTTAGGATTAAACATAGTTTAGGATTAAACCTAAGAATCAACCATGGGAAAGGATCAGGAAGATACAATGTTTATCAACGGATTTTTCTGAAATTGGACATTTAACACATTTCACCTACTGCACTCTATGGGCCACAGCGCAAAACTAACCTGTGTGACTTAATACCTGACTTGATATGATGGGTTACATTTTTTTTAGTAGCCTTAAAGTAAATCCCTATTAATAATCTAAAGAACCTTATGTTTCCTAAGACACTTTTTTTTGTTGTTGTTTTTACATGGTTCCCTTTTGGTGGGTCACTTATGAGTTTTAGCTATTGCTTCAGCAATGGGAATCAGTCCAGTAATCTGACTGCCTGTGGCGGTGTTCTTTTTTTTTTTCACTAGAGGCTGTTGATGTGTTGGTTTTAAAAGGCTTTTGTGTTGGTGTTTAAGCTTAATACAAGGTACACAATTTGATTAATTGAAAATTCTAGGTAGACCAGAAATTCATGATTAAAACCAGTGAATGGGTTAAATATACTGTATAGTATTTAAATGCAGTATTTACAGATGTTGGAAGCAGATTATTTTGTGCTAGGCCACATCTAGAGAAGAAAGGCAAATTGTGGGGAGTATTTGTAGACAGATAGTTTACAAATCATAAAAACTAATAAGGTATGCAATAATTGTTATAATGTTGAATTTAGTTTTTTTTTTTTTTTTTTTTTTAATAGAAAATATACCTTATACATGGAAGAGCCTATGTATCTATGTACATGTGTACTCAAATCTTTGATAGAATGTACATTTTTGCAGGCAGGGGGATAATCTAAGATCTGTACATTAAGGTGCATCTATGAAAAATGACCAAGCTTTAATAATGAGTAGTGCACTGACTACTTACATGTTTGTAAAGTTGCCAATGTTCCTTTTCTTTGATTTAAAGCTGTTGTGTAAAGCACAGAGTGGAATTCAAGTTCTGGCTGCTTTAACAGGTAAAGAAAGCAACAGCAGTGTTCTTAAGCTATGTGGTTAACCTTAATCTGGAAAAGCCAGAAGATGGCTTGGAAAATGCACTAAGAATGCAATAGGAGCAACAGTGGTGAGCCAGTTCGGTAAAGAATTATTGACCACGCTGAGATTATTTATGTTTGTGTTTTCATTTTGCCAGTCTTTATATCCTGGATTAGTCTTCCGGGAATGTCTTAAAAAATGAGCACCACACATATTTCAGTTATTGCCAAAAAAAGAAGAAGCATTCTTCTACATCTGAACACTGGATTTGCGGTGATGAATCTCATTCTCAGAAGAAGAGCAGGCGTTTGAACAAGTAATTGAAGTGAGTCGTGCAAAATGATGGTCAGAAGTGTGTCATGACTTGGCTGATGGTTAGCAGCTGTGACTCACACAAACACACATACACACGGCCCCACGCATGACTTCAACGACCCAGAGACGCGAGTGTGACTAAAAATACAAGGAGAAGAAAAGAGCTAATAATAACTCAAGCGTGAGAGGAGGGGAGGGCATTGCTGCTGAGATAAGCTACAGGCCGTACGTGTACTTGGACCTTGATGCGGCTGGGGCAAAGAAATTGGTACCAGCTGCTGTGCCAGGAAAAAAACGTTGCTGCGGTAAAATGAAGGTGTCCAAATATCAGGAATTAATCATTCACTCATAAAATCTGGCCACTTAAAAAACCCCAGGCACTTCATGTGTTTATTTCCATTTATTCGGAACAGCTCTGTCTCATCCTCCTTTTTTCTTTCATTTTGTCTTGTGTGTTGACTGTCTCCAGTTTTGCAGCATGGTGTTGAGTTGAGCGGTAGATGTGAGTGCGTTTTGTGTCACTTTCCAGATATTTTTGCAGCAAATGATACAGAACTGGAGCTTGAACCACCACACAGTAGCTGCAGGATAGTTTCAGGAACATCCATAAATGGTCATCATTACAGTTATTAAATTAACTATTTTTTTTTAAATTTGGGTAAATACTCCCCGAAAAAATAAAATAAAATAAACTAAACCTTTCCAGCAGTGATTGATTGCATTAGTTCATAACATATTAACCACTGTAAGAATTTAACCCATGACAGAAACTTCAAAGCACTTTGCACTTTTGTCTGGATAAGAGCGCATGCCAAATGCCTAAATGTAAATATTATGGGTGCATTCAAAGCTATCACTGACTTTTTCCTGCCCATTCTTTGTGTACTTTCTCCTCATCTGGTACACTGTGTCCCCTGAGAGCAATGGACACACACGCACAATCCCAGTGCATTTTAGCCACTGCACCACCTGCCATTTTTCTGGGATGTGGGAGAGAACTCCCACAGGGACAACTCAAAGAGAACTCACATGAACATGTATAGAATAAATGTACACAGATGTAAATTTGTGAAAAAAAAAACCTCAGGATTAAACCCAAGAGCCAACTGGTGAGGTGGGAATGCTACCAGTTGTACCAGTGTAGCATTGATTGGTATACAGTATGTGGTTGACAATCCCAAATAGTGACAGACTGAACAGGAAATTTTGGACTGAACTGCCTGACTATGGGCAGCACTGTGGCCTCTCCACAGAATCCTTCAGGGTTGATTCCGGCCCTGGGTTTGTGTGCATGCGCTTACTCCGCTTACTCCAGTTTCCTCCCAAAGTCCTGGCACTCCCAGAGACATGAGATTAGGTCAACTGGCATTCCCAAATAAAAATCTACAGAGACTCATTATGCTGCATTCATTTCAAGCTAGTAAGTGTTTAGGAACTTGATGAATTTCCAACCTCTGGCTAGGAAAGTCTAAAGCAAGTGACCCTTCAGTCTGAAATTCCTAAACAGTAAATTGAGGAAAGTGTCCACAGCCCAAAGATTTACATGGCAAATGATGATGGTAAATAATATAATTTTATTGTACTATTTTTCTTGTATTAAATTGTATTTTTTTTTTTTGTTGTTGTACTTTATTGTGTCCAATGGATGCATCTAGGCTGGTGGTTAGAACTGTCGCTTCATGCTTGCAGGTTTGTATGTAGAGTTTGAATTTTTTCCCTGTGCTTGATGGGTTTCCTCCTTTTTTCCTCTGACAGTCCAAAGACATGCACATTAGGTTGACTGGCATTTCCAATTCAAATTTCCCAGAGTATGTCTGTCTTGTGTTGCCTCACACTTTCAAAGCCCAGAAATATATGTTAAATAAAATTTTTATTTAAGAAATAAAAAAAAAAGATTTTTATGTCAGGTTGAATAGCTTTCCCTCTAAGAGTATAAAACAGCATGGTCTAAGTCATTTAATAATATGGAGTGAAGCTTTAGGAATGTTGGAATGTTGACTCCTCATCCTGCTCTTCCCTGCACAGAGACAGCTCAGGTAAGGAACGTGAGCTCATGCCTCTTCACTGCCTCTGAATTATCCAGGCATTCATGGCAGCCTCTGTGAGTGGTGCTTTGAGAGACTCCCAAACATTCCTGAGGTAACCAAACCTGACTCCCTCGCTTAATGGGCCTTAAAAAAAAAAAAAAAAAAAAAAAAGTGAGGGGTGCAATGACACTCAAGTTGATGACTCAGGGAATTTGGGCTGAAAAAAAACGTAAAAAAAAAAAAAAGTACACACAAGACACAAGACTGTACACTCACACACCACGTAAAAGCCTATGCATTCATACACACAGCTTAGCGCAGTGTGGGTCTTCGGTTTATTGGTCTGGAGCTGCTGCATGTGTAGCTGAGTGAAGCCTCTGTTTACACTAATGTTTTTATTGGTCTATAAAATATTATTCAGAATCACTCAGGTCTTGTATAACTTGAAAAGCCACAACTGCAGGCCTTCAGCTTGTCATACAAGACCATAGGGCAATCACAAAGTTCCACCTATCCAAACTAAACGAAGTGATTTAAAAAATAAAAAAAAGCAATAGGGCTTGGTCTGTTAAAGATCTGTCAATCTGTTAAAAATCTGGATACAGCAAACTATATTAATAATACAAGTATACTAATAATACAAATATACCTTTTTTTTTGCACATTCGCTTGAACAAGTTGGGAGCCATGTGAAAGGAACCACTTAGTCTACACTCAAGTCAGTAAAAAAAGGAGATGAACATAGAACAGATCTACACAGGGCATTCAAGTCAATCTCGGGATTTGTCATCTGATAAGCAGAAGAATGAAGACATAAAACTGATTTATATTTTCCAGAATAATCCAGAAGCGCAGTACAGTGATGAGATTCTTAACCGCAGTAAAACATTTAAATGTTTTACATCTGTGAATGAAGATCCAGGGTGGTTTCTGTGACCATTCGGCAAGTGGACCACCTGATGCTTGAAAATCAATGGATAACTTGTCACCAGCTTACAGAAGTGAACTTTCTACCTTGATGGTATCCAAGCACTAGTGAAACACTGGGATAAGCACATTAGTGTAGCAGGAGATTATATAGAGAAATAAAGAAAGTTTTTACTCTCATAAATGTGTTCTGTTATTTTTATTAACAGCAGAATTAAAAATAAAAGGTTTTCAATTTTCAATTTTGTAGTTAAGTTTAAAATTATGATAAAATATTTGGATTAAATGTTTACATTTTAAAAAGTAATTGGAACTATTAACTGATTAAAGGTTTGTTAGGAAGAAGTTTAGATTTAACATTTTCAGTTTACAAAGGACCAGTTTACAATATAAAAATATTTGTGCATAGCATTTTACACACAAATATGCCAGTTGATATGATGATTCAACTTTTTTTTTGAGTCATAATTTGTGATCAAATGATTGAATTAATCTTTTGTTGAAAAATACATGGATTTTTAACCTGTCACATACATGTAGTTGTTATAGTTATAGCTGACCACCTGCTAAAGATCATGAATCAGTATAAAATTATAATAATAATAATAATAATTTAAAAAAATACATTAAAAAATATTTTTGTTTTTATTCTATCCTTTCCAGGCAGATCTGGAGTCAGAATTCATATGCATGTTAAATGCAAGGAGAAAGTATTAGGCACTATAATTATAACGCTCACTCATTGGCTAAACTACTTAATCCTGTATACAGGGTCGTGGGGGCAATGGAGATGTAGAGCATGAGACGGGGTACATCTTGGACAGGGTACCAATCCATTTCAGGACAGACACACGTACACACACTCATTCACACACTACGGGCACACACTTGGGAACGCCATTAGCTTAATCTGCATGTCTTTGGACTGTGGGAGGAAACCAGAGTAACCAGAGGAAACCCACCAAGCACGGGGAGAACATTCAAACTCCATGCACACAGAGACGGGAATCGCACCTGGCCGGAACTCAAACCCGGAGGTGAAAGGTGACAGTGTTAACCAATACACCACCGTGCCACCATAATTACAACAGTTTTAAGTAATAACTTAAAAGTTATCAAGTTCCTATGTGAATTTAATCTGGCAGTTTAAGCACAGTGTTAGGCAAGAAGCTAACTTGGCTAACTATAGTGGAATATGTGGCTGGCTTCAGCCAGCCACTATTAGAGCAGTAATAAACTCATTAGCTCACTCTGCTAACGCCACATAGTAAACTCATGGGAGACTGTCAGACCACTGACCGACTCATTTTAGATACATTCTGTTTCTTTTCGTTGTGGCTTAATAATAATGTGCCTGCTAAATAATTGTCTCTGTCACGTACTCAGAAACTCCTTACTTGACCGTTGTTTGCGCAGGCATGTACACAGACATGAGATGGATAAATACTGATTTTAGTCTCCTATTGAATGTTATAATAAATGTAGCAGTTTGAGAAAGTGATAGGTGGGGGACGTGCAAGATTATAAAAATAAAGCCAGTGAATGCCATTGTATACTATGTAGCTCATTTTTATGTTAATCCGTAACATTACTTATGTTAGGACGCTCGAATGATACAAAGCCATAGACATTCCCTCACTCACTTGAATTGTCTGAAATGTAAACATATTCGACTGTTTGGAACCAAAGCAGACTCGTGAGACAGAAACTCCTGCAAGTTTTATGTGTCCTCATTGACTGGGCAGATCCTTCATAGGCCACATATATAAACAGGCCAGGAGTCCAAGCAAGAAGGGAAAACAGTTGCAGTTCTAAAATCGTAAATGATTCCAAAAAAGGAAACAATACGAAACAGCAGTGATGGAGACCTTCCATGTCAGAGAGATGGAAAGAGAGAGACCTTAACATGCTGCACTGTAACAGTCATCATCACTCCTAAAATAAGCACATGCACAGCCTTTCTAATGCCTTTTAATGTCACAATGCAACAAGCTCCACATACCTGTCTTCATTCGGTATTCACCTGCCTATACGACCCCTAACTGGAGTGGAGGACTGGACAGATGGCCACCAGAAGACAATAACTATTACACATCTCTCACTGTTGCATGTATGGTATGTTGTTAACACGATCCGCACAACAACGCCAGAGATCCAACCAGTATCCACAGAAATAAATAAACAGCAGGGAATCTTCATTCTAGCCAATGCCACAGATTTAAATACTTAGATTCATACTATTTTTTCATCATTAGATAAATAAATATTTTAATAGAATCTTAAAGAGTCATTCACAAATGCTTGTTTTACGAGCAGTCTACAGTTTAGCTTCACAGATCTAGCTGGCTCGCCAGAAGGTTTGAAAAATGAATTGGAAGTGTGTCAGCTAGGCTAGCTGCTGAGCTACATGCATTCAGCTACATACATCCTCGGGCTATTTTTGTAAGAGCCAAGAACACCACCAGTGTAAACTGTCAACAGGAAGTAATGATAAGGGGTGAACTTTCACCTCAGGGTCAGGGGGCTACTCATGTGACTCAAGCCTAGGATTAAATGATCTCCCACCTTTAAGTGCTAAAGCATTCATTAGGTCTTTTGACAATTTCTGAATATAGAAGCTGCACGAAAATCTGTGGCAAAATATGAAAATTATTAAACATGCTGTATAAACAGTACCACTTCAAAGTTTATACCAGCTATAAATATTGTGCAAGCAAAGTGCAAAATTAGCTAAAACTGACAAGTGGCTGAAAACTGGAGCTCGTAGCTTAGATTTCTCCCCTAATGTTAGTTAAAAGTCTTCTTACAAAGGAAATACAGCATCAGTTGTTATAGGGCTTTCTTTTTTTTTTACG
Source organism: Clarias macrocephalus (assembly GCA_011419295.1). Classification (NCBI taxonomy): domain Eukaryota; kingdom Metazoa; phylum Chordata; class Actinopteri; order Siluriformes; family Clariidae; genus Clarias; species Clarias macrocephalus. Next base: position 41,720 of record JAAGKR010006518.1, read on the forward strand.
TAATGTTTATTATAATGCAAATAATTAATTCTAATTTATTACATCAAGAGCTGCTGTTATAGGAAACTCTGAATAATCAGATTCAGAACACTCAACAGCAATAATGTATAATGTTAGCTTATAATTTTTCATAATGTGGCTAAATATCATGACGTATGTTGTGTATCATGCCTTCATTTTTACTGCTATACATCTTTATATAAAAAAGTAATCATTTTCATTCTAATATCTAGGAATGTCTTGATGGCAAACCTAATGTACAAACTGAAGATGGTGTTACACTCACGTGGCTGTTTGCTTAGGCTGACTGGACCCACACTTGTTAATTCTAATACAGTCTTATAGAAAGGGGGCTAAGGTCAAGAAAGGGTGTTGATAGGTCCTACGCCATGGATGTCATAATTATGGGGAAGCATTCCCAAAATTCCTTTAGAAGCTTTGACGCACTCCTAGTAGTTCGTTTCATCTCATTTCAACGTCTAAGCTTACTGCCTCTCGGAAAAAGGACGACGTGTTCCCACAAGCAGTAGGGAGAAGCATCAACAAAGGCCAGGAGATCAAGATTACAGGGTCAATTTCCATGCGCGACAATAAAAATGCTGTATAAACAAAATCACAAACATTGTTGTGTGGGTGCCATGACTTTTATTGAGCTGTTATATCATTAGAGTGTTCTGTGATGATGCATTTGCGAAGCTGTTTGATTTGACTGACCTATCATTAAAC